>MU214850.1:80677-103920 GCA_018584345.1 Thuja plicata | reverse complement strand
TACAAAGGGCATAAGCATTGTACTTGATATAAAAGTGCAGGTCCTTGTAGAAATATGGGTAAGGTTCAGCCTTAGGACCTACATAATCTCTTAATTCTCTTGGCATGTGCTTCTTCAACAAGCTTCTTGCCACACCAGGATTGGTACTATATCTTTTTTCCTGCTTCTTCAAGTCAATTTTGGTAGACATGGTGCTGAAAAGACCAAATGCTTGCATGAAAGAATTCCTATTTAGTATTAGCAAAGCAGTGCCATCATCTCTTTTGATGGTCTTTGTAAGGGCATCATAATGGTTTGCCAGGTCCATAAATAGGTCAACATCTAGAAACACATCGGGCACTAATAACCTACCCAAACCAGATATCCAAAGGTTTGAAATAGGGATAGGCTTATCAGAATTGTTATAAAAGTATGAAAAAAGAGAGAAACCTATTGTGCCCAGGGTTGAAGCATCTCTAATGTCTTTGAAATCATCCTTGAAGACACCAGCATCAATCTTTCTATTTTGTGTTGAACCTGGCAGAAGCTGAAGAAATTCGTCTGAGAAGCTAGGTTTTCCCTTCTGCTCCTCTCCACTGCCTCCACTGGTAGAAGCGACGCTCACAACCCTACTCATCTTTGTGACAGCTTTAAATTCTTTGTTTGAACCGATATTGAAACAAATCTATTCTTCAATATCAGCTATCTATCCTGAGCACAATTCTTTGCAACCTTAGAAATTTCTTATCACCTTGGATATACTGCAACTTCTCTGAATATCACTTTACACTGATAAAAATCAATCAGGCTCTGAAAAAATTAAAAGCTTGGTGAACAAGAATGAATGCACAATCATCCATTTATAGCCATTTTGATTCAGAGTACATAGCTCATAATTCGGAAACGTCAGTTCTGCCATTAATTTTCCATGTCGTGAGTTTTGAAAAACCTAGCCGTAGTTGGACGAAGTTGACAGGAAATCAAATTTCAAATTATGAATCCTTGGCGCAATCATAAGATGTTTAAGACAGCTGACATGGCATCCTTTGATTCATTCACTGTCATACATCTCAGCTACCTTTTGTGCACAGTAATCAAAATTCTATCCTCTGATTGGCCACCGGGTGACTCATCCTGTCATGTCAACTACTCGGTGCTGCTTTTTGGATCTCGTAATCAGACGATTACGCGATTGTATGAAGTCTCTTTGTCGCTAGCCCTTGTCCTTAACCATGGTTTCATCACGAGACATGGCGACAATGCACATTCTTTACCTTGGCTGACCCAAGTCCATCTGGCGATCAAGCGACACAAGTGGAAATCTAAGTCGCATGGGGTTATCTTTAACTCATCATCCTTTCCCAGACTTGGCGACAAGCCGTTACTTATTAACCTTTATAGTTATCGCCATGTCACTGGATGCTCACTTTCTTTCTTAAGACCACACGAAAACCTTAGTCACTGAGTCGGGAGATAACTTTAACTTTACCTTAACATATAGCACGTGCCTTTATTCCATTTAGAGCGACCTTGCGACATACCCTAATCGCCAAGTCGGGAGGACCTTTTCCCTGAGGCACTTTCTTCTCCAGACTACACGACCACCGTTAGATCCTTTCATTCCTTTATCCAACGGCCGGTGCGTAATCGCTTAACATTTCTACATACCCTTAAGTCATTTGGAGACCCTGCGACTAAAGGCAAAAATACCTTACTCTCTTTATCGCTTGATCCACTTCCTCCTTCTGGTGACCTCCTGACAACCACTTACATTATGATAGATGTCATCTGTTCCTTTTTCCACTCAATGCATACTGGAAAGCTGAGTTATTGCCCTATTCTGGCGACATCCCGACTGAAGGAAATTGCTAACATGAAACGGTTAGTTGCGGAATCGGGACCGTTATCTCTTAACGGCCATTTGATCACGAGACCACACGATTGAAGAAAAACTTAACTATTTTCCATGGCCTGATCTAGCGACCATGCGACATGAAGTAATCACGAAGTCTGATAACATTGTTTTGACTTTTTGACTTCTCTCGCGATCACCCGACTGAGCAGTGGGTCCCATTCTTATAAACCTTATGACATGAAGTTCATGTGACTACCCGAATAATAGGATATCGCTAAGTCTTGAGAAATTGAAGGAATATTCTATTTCATAAAGAGACTACGCGACACAAGGCAAAAGCGAAGTCGGGAAAGCATTTGGCATATTCGTTCTGGGTAACGCGATTAGGCGACCTAACTTAAAGCACATGTCTTAAGTGATTAAAAAAAGGTAATGATGAAATATAAGACATGACCAAGGGTTTCAAATGCTTTGTTTAACACTTGGATACATAGGGTTTTTGATCAATTTGGGCAAGGCTTAGGCATGAGAACCTGAAAATTTTCATAGGGCAAAACAAGGAACAAGGCGAAGCAGCAAAAATAGGAAATACAACCAACAAATGCGTTCTTGTATTTTGGGATCTATAACCAATTGAATGTGTACATCTTTGAGCATGCCAATCACCTTAACCTCGGTCTTATCATATTGCATGACCACTTGGTTTGTTACTTGGGGCACCATCCCCAACTTCTAAAAAATTGACAGTGGCATGATGTTGCATGAAGCTCCTAAATTGATCAGGCAATTGTGTAGGTTTTTCCCAAACATCTGTAGACTGAGTAAGAATGGTGGGACCTCCATCTTATCTTTGAATATTATGGGGAAATCCTTAGATGTGTTAATACTGGATGTAGGTGTCTTTGTATTATGGGCTAAAGGGCTGGGTTTCAAGTGGTCTAAAGACCTTAGAAGGGCCTCCTTCTGAGATGGGAAACCATGCAGTAATTCGAACATAGATATGTTCACTTTAGTTTTCTTTAGTTCATCAACTGTATTATATTTGTCACTCGACTAGGCCGCACCTCTCTATCTAGAATATGTACTTGTTGTAGGGGGTGTGGGACCATTCAGACCTTTAGGAGGTATGAGATTGTTACTAGCCCATGGATCTAGTGGGGTTGGTTGTTTTCTTGGGGGAATACCATCAGTGAGAGGTTCCTTTCTGCTCTGAAGGTTATACAAGTTTCATTGATCATTCTTGAAGGAATGTACTTCTGAATATTCAGGTTAATTTTCCCTCTAGAAGGGAAACACAAACTCATCTTCCCCTGCAAAGGTAATCGAGCCTTCCTCCTTTCTAGACTCATAGGAATCGAACACCATAGCATTAAATTGTACCAGAGGCTCCTCTAGATTCTGGATGTAATGATCACAAGAGTTATTCCCATACCCATCATTGCCTTGGTGTGAATTTGGATCCCAGATAAAATTAGCCTCTGAAGCCTTGTAAGCATTGGCATTGTCTTCTGGGATACTATTGTTATTGGGTCTAGTATTTTGTTAGTGATTTTTATTGTATCCCTCAGTTCTAAAAGAGATAATGCAAACTAGACCTGGGGATTTTTGTCCAGCTCACAAGAGTCAGCTCATTCATGCAAACTGAGGGGAAATAAAAGACTAATTGATGAGGATTTGATCCTCCTTCTTCTTCGATTTCCACACACTCAGGCGGGTGCACTTAAAACATGATAAAATCTTCATATACAATGACTTACTAGCTAAACCTCATTATGTAGATGTGACCATGGATACTTCTTAGACTTATAAAACATGGGAGTTCAACTCAACTAGTCTTATACAAGATCCCACTTGTATGATCTGCTAAGAACCAGGGAAATGGTCAAGGTAACAACAAGGATATTCACCCTTCTTCTCTTCAAACCCAGAGGCTTAAGTAGGCTAACCTATCAGATTCACTTCTACAAGGAATCACCAAAAGCATTTTCACTATTCAATGTAGTTTAAAAACACTTATTCTCTCATACAAACAATGGAAAATAATTTGAATAATTGATTAATGAAGAAAACTACATAACCAATGAAAGACCAGTGCCTTATCTATTGGGCAATAGAGTCAAATAAACATGCATTTCCAGAAAACCCTACCTCCAAACTCAAAGAAACCAAGTGAAGTTCCTTACAAATCACTCTTCTCACTCCAATTCCTGGACATCAGATTCATGTATAAACCTTAAATTCTCAAAACTTATATTCAAGATTGACTCTCTCCTTGAAAGAAACTTAAAAACAAGATTACAGCTACCTTATAGCCAATGTATCAAAATGCCTTACAAACTGACACACAAGATTCAAGACCAGATACACAAAGACATCCACAAGAATTGAACAAGGATTCCATTGTTCTTTATTGAAAAATCATCTAGTTCAACATATTTACAAAACAAAGAAACTCAGAGAAAACAAGAAAAAAAGCCTGAATACTGCCTAATAGCATAAATTTCAACATCCTTTTACAATCAGAAGAAAATCCAGATATAGGAGAAAGGAAAACAATCTGAGTCATCGACAGCTATCTGTCCCCAAAAATATCCATAACTCCTTCTAACTGCAACTGCAAGAATCTGATATGATCTGGACTCAAATGGTTTACAAAATTGTAATCCTCTATTCAATACCTTTCCAATGGTATATGATAGTTGATACTTCTGATAGCATTTAGCCCTTGAATCATTAAAAAGAGTTTGCCTTCCCGTGTACATTTCCTGAATAATTTATGAAATATTTATATCTTTTCAATAGTCAAACTATTGAGTTGAGATGATCTTTAATTAAATATTTTCATATTTTAACCTTTTATCCTTATTTCACCCAGATTTAATCAGCTTGTGACACTTGTCAATCTAGCTTAATGGCTTAATGGTTAGATGCCATGCATCTTCCTGTTAAGCGATTAAGTCTACCATTAGATTTCTTTCAACTTGCATGCTTTTTAACCTTTCCTTTATTAAGATAAATTTATGCACATAATTTCAAATTAATCCCAGATTAAACCAGCTTGTAACACTTGTCACTCAAGCTTAATGGCTTAATGGTTAGATGTCATGCATATTTTCCTTAAGCCATTAAGTCAACCCTAGGATCTCTTTCAACTTGCACACCCTTTAACTCCTTACTTGTTGAGATAAATTCAATTTAAATTTCATTTAAATCTGTAAATTTTACCAGATTGTGCCATGTGGCATCTTCTTATTGGTTCACAGGTCCACTAGGCACCATGTGTCATTCTCTAGTTCACCACCATCTCTGCACTGTGCTGGATCTTGCCATGTGTCTAAGGAGCCATGTGGCCCAATGGCTTAATGGCTTAATGCTATCTTCCTTGCAACTTTCTCATTAAGCCATTAAGTCATCCATTGATGTTGACCACCTCAAGGTTCATGCCCAACCTAGAGGTCTATAAGCCAACTCATCTTCCATGGCATACTCATGGGTCCCACTAAAATTGGGCATTCATTCTCTAGACATGCTTCCCAATGCACACACCACCTTTGCATGGAGAGCCTCTAGACTACTTCTTCATATCTCTTATTGAGCGCTTTACCATATAAACATTCTGAAAGTTCCTTGCACAACCAATGTGGGACTAAGATTCTGAGAGTTTTTAAAGCCTTTTGTATTTTTGCACCCAAAATAATGGGGCCCACCTGTATTTCAAAACCTCCAGCCAAGGATCCCACCATAAGCCTCTTCGCTTCTTATTCATTTTATAATGCAAGCACTTTAGTATATAAATACTAGAAACTCCCCAATCTAAGTGAATGTGGGATATATGCTCGTTGTGACGGTTATGGGCGGTTTATACAGTGCTGCACACAGTCAACTATATCTTGCAAACCAAGATGAATTTGGAAAATCACTCTAGTGCGAATCTGGAGAATTAGATTTGTGACAACATATCCAAAATTTAGCGTGATCCAACAGTGGAATTCGAAGTTATGCCCCCCACAATATGACTATTTTTTTAACTCTTACAAATTCATGTTTGCAAAATATTTATTCAATCTTTCCCAACCAAATCCATGTACCTTCTTCTCCATGCTGGTTAGGGTAGGCTATACACATGTTTAGCACTGACATCTTTCACTTAAAATACTGATTCTTCCATCTAATTCAACACGGGCATTGAAGCAATCTACAAAATTGTTCACATGTCGTGGATCTATGCTTCCATGCACAATTCTTCCCTTGCCATTTAAAAAACAAATTTGCATGATTTGTCTATGATTCCACATGCTCTGTGCTATTTCCCCTTCTTCATTCCTCTATGCAAAATCTTTGTTCCATTGTTTACATCTGCAGGCTGCTTGCATTTCAATTACTACACTGGATCCTTATGCATTTGTTACTTGGAATGGCAATGAAATGTTTTTAATGTTTGTAATACTTCTATTGGAAATTTAGCATTCAGCTCCATGCCTTGCACAATATCCATTCCAAACACCATTTACTTCTTCATTCTTTCTCACATTTCCAACTCTCCAACTTACAGCTACCAGTTGTATTTTAGAACACCTCGCTAGCATTGGATTCATGCACTGTCACATACCCCTTCCAAACTGTGGATTTTGCCTGGAAGACCTCTTTCAATATTGGGTGTGAGGTCTCTTCTTTGTTGCTCAATCCTTATAGATTGTGTAATTCCTCTGAACATGCTCTACATAGGCCACATGCTATGGTTTATACCTACCAATAGTATTTGCATTGTAAATTTCTAAAAATAATATCCTCCTCCAATCAGCATGTGAACTTTAATGAAATGATGTTGGATTCTTCTTTAGTTGTTTTAAAAAATAATAAAACTTCTTTACATGTACTTATAAAACTCAGCATCAGTTGCATAAGTGAGAGCCCCTATTTCCAACATATCCTCCTTGTGGATTTTTATGCTTTTGCAAGAAAACATTCGAAGAAATAGAGATATCATTTGATCGGTGTATTGTCGAATGGCATTTTTAGTACCATCCACATACACATTCAATGCATTCCAAGCTTTGAAGAATCATCTAATAGAAGAACCACCATTAATTTGCAAGTAAAAAATATTTTGATTCCAAAATATAAACCAATGTGGAACTGGGTAATGAAGTATTGAACTGGTGATCATTTAAAACTGACTTTTACAATTCTGCGAATTGAACACACTAATGGAAAGTAGCTTCCTGAATGATCTTTGAAAACTGACTAAATGAACTCATAGGAACACAAAATCAAAAAATTAGGTTCAATCCCAACATGTGAGAATACGTGCCAGAGGAAATTGTACAAAAAGATTTGAGCCAAAAGATATCACTGATCAAATATAGCCTTCTAAAACATTGATTCTTTCCGCACTATCAATCTGCACAAATCACCTTAGAAACAAGCTTTGAAAATTTACCAACTGAAACCCCCAAGATCCAGAATCTTGTATAATAATTCACTCTCACATAATGAAATTTAATCCATCATTAGCTTTCTCAGAAGATCACAAATAAAATTATCATTAAATACCAAAGTCAGCTTGCTAAAAATATTTTGGATCTGAAATAGTGAAACAATTAGAAATTTGATTTGGAAACAGCTTAGGAAAGTAAGCAAACTGATTTTTCAAGGTCCAAGAATCTTTAGGGAAGTACACCTCCAAGTCTACAATGCAAAAACACTTTCAATTATACTTGACCTTGAACCGATTAAAAAATGAAAGACCTCACAGTAGGCTATTTAGAAGTCTGCATTTGACAGTTGACACACTGATAGAAAATGCAAACAAAATCAGATTGGAAAAAATACCCAGATGGATCAATCATGACCTAAAGATGGAGATATAAGAATGATTTTACCTATTTAATACGATGCAAAAATAATTGTTTCAATTAGGTCACAAGGTCAAAAATTACAATTGGTCAAACAGGGCTACTCAGAATTCTAGGCAGAACAAAGAAGTAAGACATTTCTGGAAGACCAACTTTGAGGGATCAGAAAATGTATCAAATAGACTCAAAATGGATTGAGCTTTGAAAAAAAATTTCTTTTATATACACTTCAAACATCCTTATAGGGGTAGGCTATGAAACTTAACATGACACAAGATATTCAAATGCAAACAGGGCCTGCTACAACAAACTTACACTTAGGCAAAATGCAGATTTAGACAAGTGCTCAAAACAAGACATCATGAAACAACTCAAAACTCAAATCTGATGACCTGAGATGTCTTTAAATTTTAGAACAAGGGTAATGAACACTTGACATGCATGATAGACCTCAAAATTCCATTAGGGAAAATAGGCTCAAAAAGCACTTATAGGGGGTCAAAATGTAAAGCACTAATAAAACACTCAAAAATTCTTGTATTTTTGAGTACCAATAGTGGCTCTGACTGTGGATGCGTGCCCCATGAGGGCATGCATAGAACCTCAGAATCTCATGGTAGAAGAAGACCATTCAAAATTTAAAACAAACTTTTCTCCTTTCTCTTTTAATCTCCTCTCTTATTTCTCCTTTAAGAAACTAGGACCCCTTTATTGCAAGCAAATACACCACACAAGTGAAAGGAAAGTGACTATACAACATGTACAAATATTTACAAAAATCCTAAAGCCCCAAAACTGGAATCAACTCTTACCTCTGTCAAATATATGATTCTCATCCACATGCCTTAGAGGTAAAGTAAAATGATTGCTTCCATGTGTTTGATCAAAAATACTGTAATTCACCTTCAACACATAAAAATAATACAATCAGCAAACTCATCATCACTTGGAAAAACAAATTCACCGAAATACTATGAATGTTGATCATTGTGTGACATCAAAACATCACACCCTTCCCTATTGCTGACTTGCTAGAAGAAGAAACATTCCAGCTCACTCTCATGGTAGGAAACATCCACATTCTGAACATTAGTTTGCACCATAGGACAAACTTCTTTTACATCATTTTGCAAACTAAAATAGAATGCCTCTAAAAAAAAATCTGTCTGCACAAAATCATAGACATCTTGCTGATCACAACTCCTATCAACATCTTGCAAACATGGGATAGCATTATCAATTAATGTTTCATCAATTACTTGTAAGTCTGAAAACACACATTCAGATTTATCTTTCTCTTCAGTGTCATGGCTCAAACAAGAATCAGTAAGAGTAGGTTCATGAAAATATGAATCCACACTAATACATAAATCCTCATACTCATCATATATGACAGTAACAAATTAATCACAATCATATGTCTCTTAACTTGCATGTCATGAGCTTAAAAAATAGGAGAAGGAGACTCAACATATTTTTCACATTTGATGCCCTTGCTAATACTCTCTTTATCAAAACATATATCTGCTGGGCATGAAATTCTAGAATCAAATGTATGCAGATACCTCTGAAAATCAGCATCTAGGAGTTCTGAAATTTGCTCACTGCTTAGTAAGCATTGGACTTCATAATCAATTTCATTAGTCTTTTGCTCATCACTAAAAACTTATTCCTCATTAGAAGCAATAACTATGAATTTTTGACTTGTATTGTTTTGTGTGAAGGAATAACTACAACAACTTACATCCGCATCGTAATCATCCTCTTGCTGCTCACAGAAAACTTCTTCAAACTGGGAAAAGAAATCTGCATTGTTATGCTAAAGAAAGGAAAAATCTACAAACTCAATGGAGTTATTTTCAGTTACAAAATCATCTTCATTGTCTTGTTGTCCATAGATTTCATTATCAACATCATAATCAAAACTTTTAGCATAAGTAGATTCATCATCATCTACATAACTAGATGCATATTCAACATCCTCAATATTTTCAGATTCTGATTTCTCAATCGAATCTATCCATTCTATGGTATGTTCAATCGCTTCTTCTCTAAGATATGTGGACCAACTAACTGATTTAGGCATACTAAGCTCTAGGAAAATTTCAACATATGTAGATTCTTGAAAATCAACACCCATTGGAAGCTCATTATAAGCTTCATGAAACTTCTCATAAAACAAGAGTGATGATTCTTCATTTCTCTCTCTAATATTACATCTTAGAATCAACATGCATTGATGTTGGATCTTTTGATTTATCAATGAAATATCCTTTTCTCTATAATATTTTCAAAAAATTTCTTATAGAATTTAGATGTATAAAATATAACTTGACCCATGAATGGTGGAATTTCCATTTTAACCACTTATTTAATCAACACATCATATTCTATCACAAAGATTTCTATCTGACTTTATGCAATCATTAACTCATGAAACCACTGCATACTTCATATTTTTAAAAGTGAAACTTCAAAAACAAATAGTATGGAAACTTTCACATCAATTTTCCCTTTTCTTAGTGACTTCTTCACTTCATAAGGGGCTTTTTCTTTCTTATAAAAATAGAGGATTACCTAGACAATAATTGTAGATATTGTTACCTTTGCTTCTTAACAGGAATCATGAGGCAGATCTAGAGCCTCCTTTGTAGCTCTATTTGGTTCTTCTTTCATAGAGTCACCACCTCCTTGTGGAGGACAAATATCAAACAACAAGAGCTTTTGGAAATCACTTTTGATTCTAGAAACCCATTCCAACCAGCAAAGTTGCATAATCCTTTTCTTCCTTTCGCTAGAAATAAGAACACTTCCAGGCTATTCACACACAAAGATCTAAACAAATTTCATATTCCTTTCTGAATTTCTTTCTTAATAAGATTTGAATATTGATTTAGCCAAGCAAGGACAAAACATATTAAACTTGCTGGTCTTAAACTTCAAAGAACAAATGATAGCAATTTTTTACACTAGCACAAAACAAACAGGATTCTCCATATTCAAACAGAGTCCCCACCCACAACATGTATGGGATTAAGATTCACAATCTCATCTAGAAATGAAGCAACAAATGATTAGCTCCTATAAGATTTTAACCTTCACTTCTCTAACAGATTACAATTATTGGGGTATTTTGATTTGTAACTTTTAAAACCAGAGATATTCTAAATAAGACTTTTAAGTCCCCAGCAGAGTCGCCATTTTGTTAGTGATTTTTCTTGTATCCCTCAGTTCTAAAAGTGACAATGCAAGCCAGACCTGGGGATTTTTGTCTAGCTCACAAGAGTCAGCTCATTCCTACAAACTAAGGGGCAATAAAAGACTAATTGATGAGAATTTGATCCTCCTTCTACTTTGAGTTCCACACACTCAGGTGGGTGCACCTAAAACATGATAAAATCTACATATACAATGACTTAATAGATAAACCTCATTATGTAGATGTGACCATGGATAGTTCTCAGACTTATAAAACATGGGAGTTCAACTCAACCAGTCTTATACAGGATCCCACCTATATTATCTGCTAAGAACTAGGGAAATGGTCAAGGTAACAACAAGGATATTCACCCTTCTTCTCTTCGAACCCGGAGGCTCAAGCAGGCTAACCTATCAGATTCACTTCTACAAGGAATCACCAAAAGAATTTGCACTATTCAATGCAGTTTACAAAAATTTATGCTCTCATACAAAAAATGGAAAATGATTTGAATAATTGATTGATGAAGAAAACTGCATAACCAACAAAAGACCAATGCCTTATCTATTGGGCAAAAAAGTCAAATAAACATGCATTTCCTGAAAACCCTAACTCCAAACTCAAAGAAACCAAGTGAAGTGCCTTATAAATCACTCTTCTCACTCCAATTCCTAGACATTAGATTCATGTATAAACCTTAAATTCTCAGAACTTGTATTCAAGATTGACTCTCTCCTTGAAAGAAACATAAAAATAAGATCACAGCTACCTTATAGCAAGTGTATCAAAATGCCTTACAAACTAACACACAAGAGTCAAGACTAGATACACAAATACATCAAAAAGAATTGAACAGGGATTCCATTGTTCTTTATTGAAAAATCATCTAGTTCAACAACTTTACAAAACAAAGAAACTCAGAGAAAATAAGAAACAAATGCCTAAATACTACCCAGCAGCATAAATTTCAACATCCTTCTACAATCAGAAGAAAATCTAGATATAGATGAAAGGAAAACAATCTTATTCACTGACACCTGTCTATCCCCAAAAATATCTACAACTACTTCTAACTGCAACTACAAGAATCTAATAAAATCTGGACTCAAATGGTTTGCAAAATCATAATCCTCTCTTCAATACCTTTCCAACGGTATATGATAGTTGATACTTCTGATAACATTTTCCCCCTGAATCATTAAAAAGAGTTTGCCTTCCCATGCACATTTCCTGAATAATTTCTAAAATATTTATATCTTTTCAATAGTCAAACTATTGAGTTGAGATGATATTTAATTAAATATTTGCATATTTTAATCTTTTATCCTTATTTCACCCAGATTTAATCAGGTTGTGACACTTGTCAATCAGGCTTAATGGCTTAATGGTTAGATGTCATGCATTTTCCTTTTAAGCCATTAAGTATACCATTAGATTTATTTCAACTTGCATGGTTTTTAACCTTTCCTTTGTTAAGATAAATTTATGCACATAATTTCATATTAATCCCCGATTAAACCAGCTTGTGATACTTGTCACTCAGGCTTAATGGCTTAATGGTTAGATGTCATGCATCTTTTCCTTAAGCCATTAAGTCAACCCTAGGATCTCTTTCAACTTGCACACCCTTTAACTCCTTACTTGTTGAGATCAATTCAATTTAAATTTCATTTAAATCTGCAAATTTCACCAGATTGCACCATGTGGCATCTTCTTATTGGTCCGCAGGTCCACTGGGTGCCATGTGTCATTGTCTGATTTGCCACCATTTCTACACTATGCTGGATCTTTCCATATGTGTTTGAGGTGTCACATGGCCCAATAGCTTAATGATATCTTCCTTGCAAATTTCTCATTAATCCATTAAGTCATCCATTTATTTCAACCACCTCGAGATTTGTGCCCAACCTGGAGGTCTATAAGCCAACTCATCTGCCATGTCACACTCATGGGTCCCACCAAAATTGGACATTGATCCTCCGAGCATGCTTCCCGATGCACCCACCACTTGCACATGGAGAGCCTCTGGACTACTTCTTCATATCTCTTATTGAGCGCTTTACCATATAAACATTCTGAAAGTTCCTTACACAACCAATGTGGGACTAAGATTCTAAGAGTTTTTAAAGCCTTTTGTGTTTATGCACCCAAAATAATGGGGCCTACTTGTATTTTGAAACCTCCAACCAAGGAGCCCACCATAAGCCTCTTGGCTTCTTATTCATTACATAATGCAAGCACTTTAGTATATAAATACTAGAAACTCCCCAATCCCAGTGAATGTGGGATATATGCTATTTGTGACGGTTATGGGAAGTTTAGACAGTACTACACACAATCAACTATATCTCATGAACCAAGGAGAATCTAGACAATTGCTCCATTAAGAATCTAGAGAATTAGATTTGCGACAACATATCCTAAATTTAGGATGATCCAACGGTGGAAGTCAAGGTTATGCTCCCTGCAATATGACTCTTTTTTTTAACTCCTGCAAATTCGTATTTGCAAAATATTTATTCAATCTTTCCCAAACAGCTCCATGTGCCTTCTTCTCCATGCTGGTTAGGGTAGGCTATACACATTTTTAGCACTGGCATCTTTCACTTAAAATACTGATTCTTCCATCTAATTCAACATGAGTATTGAAGCAATCTACAAAATTGTTCACATGTCATGGATCTATGCTTCCATGCACAACTCTTCTCTTGGCATTTAAAAAACAAATTTGCATGATTTGTCTATGATTCTACATGCTATGTGCTATTTCCCCTTCTCCATTCCTCTATGCAAACTCTGTGTTCCATTGTTTACATCTGTAGGCTGCTTGCATTTCAATTACTACGCTGGATCCTTGTGCATTTTTTACTTGGAATGGCAATGAAATGTTTTTAATACTTCTATTGGAAATTTAGCATTCAGCTCCATGCCTTGCGCAATATCCATTCCAAACATCATTTACTATTTCATGCTTTCTCAAATTTCCAACTCTCTAACTTGCAGCTACCAACTGTATTTTAGAACACCTCCCTAGCATTGGATTCATGTGCTATCACATACCCCTTCCAAACTTTGGATTTTGCCTGGAAGACCTCTTTCAATATTGGATGTGGGGTCCCTTCTTTGTTGTGCAATACTTATACATTGTGTAATTCCTCTGAACATGCTCTGCATAGGCCACATGCTATGGTTTTATACCTACCAATAGTATTTGCATTGTAAATTTCTAAAAACAATATCCTCCTCCAATCAACATGTGAACTTTAATGAAATTATGTTGGATTCTTCTTTAGTTGTTTTAAAAAATTATAAAACTTCTTTGCATGTACTTGGCGAACTCAGCATCAGTTGCATAAGTGAGAGCCCCTATTTCCAACATAGCCTCCTTGTGGATTTTTATGCTTTTGCAAGCAAACATTTGAAGAAATAGAGATATCATTTGATCGACATATTGCCGAATAGAATTTTTAGAACCATTCACATAAAAATTCAATGCATTCCAAGCTTTGAAGAATCATTTAATAGAATAATCTCCATTAATTTTTGAGTCAACAATATTTTGATCCCAAAATATAAACCAAAGTGCAACTGGGTTATGAAGTATTGAACTGGTGATCATTTAAAACTGACTTTTACAATTCTGCGAATTGAACGCACTAATGGCAAGTAGCTTATTGAATGAGCTTTGAAAACTAACTGAATGACTTCACAAGAATACACCATCACAAAATTAGGTTCAATCCCAACATGTGAGAACATGTGCTGGAGAAAATTGCACAAAAATATTTGAGCCAAAAGATATCACTGATCAAATATAACCTTCTAAAACATTGATTCTGTCTGCACTGTCAATATGCACAAATCACCTTAGAAACAAGCTTTGAAAATTTACCAACTGAAACCCCCAAGATCTAGAATCTTGGATAATGATTCACTCTCACATAATGAAAATAAATCCATCATTATCTTTCTCAGAAGATCAAAATTCAAATTATCATTAAAGACCAAAGTCAGCTTGCTAAATATATCTTGGATCTGAAATAGTGAAACAATCAGAAATTTGATTTGGAAACGAATTAGGAAAGTGACCAAATGGATTGGTCAAGGTAAAAGAATCTTTAGGGAAGTAAACCTCCAAGTATACAATGAAAAAAAACTTTCAATTATTCTTTACCTTTAACCAAGTAGAAAATGCAAGACCTCACAGTAGGCTATTCAGAAGTTTGCATTTGACAGTTTGGCACATTGATAGAAAATGCAAACAGAATCAGATTGGCAAACTACCTAGATGGATCAATCATGACCCAAAGAACCAGTTATAAGAAGTATTTGACCTTTTTAATACAATGCAAAAGGAATTGTTTCAATTAGGTCACAATTTCAAAATTTACAATTGGTCAAACAGGGCTACTCAGAATTCTAGGCAGAACAAAGAAGCAAGACATTTTTGGAAGACCAACTTTGAGGGATCATAAAACCTATCAAACGGACTCAAAATGGATTGAGCTTTGAAACAAAAGTTCTCTGATATACACTTCAAAAATCCTCATAGGGGTGGGTCATGAAACTTAACAGGACAAAATATAATCAAATGCAAATAGGGCCTGCTACAACAAACTTACACTTAGGCAAAATGCAGATTTAGACAAGTGCTCAAAACAAGACATCATGAAACAACTTGAAACTCGAATTTGATGACTTGAGATGTCTTCAAATGTTAGAACAAGGGTAATTAACACTTGATGTGCATGATAGACCTCAAAATTATATTAGGGCAAATAGGCTCAAAAATAAAAATGCAAAGAACTAATAAAACACTCAAAAATCCTTCTTGTATTTTTGAGTACCAACATGTTCCATGGTCTATTTGGCCTTTTTGCCCAAATTATTTTTCTTGCATGTTTTTGTTATTGTACGTGTTGAAATTCTGATTTGGATTTTGTGGATATTCATTCCAACCAACAGGGGTTCGTTGATATCCGCCTTGATTTTGGGACAGATTCAACTTCATCTGGGTGAGCTCGTTGGTGAGTTGTGATTAGGTCTTCTTCACGACATTTAGCTCAGAGGCCATAAGAGTGCCAGGCTCTACTTGGGGTATAAATCTCTATTCCACGAAGGATTTTTTTTGAGCCTCATAACCTAGATAAGTAATAGATGGGGGTATGGCTGCAAACGGTTGCGCCAGGATGGGATTTAACAAAGGTGTGTGAGTGGCCAGAGCTTGATTGCGGGCTGCAAATGGATGTGAGACAACAAGTTTATTCATGGTGGGTATTGTTTCATAACACCCTTCTTGTAGGTCCATCTGCTGGGTGAACATGATGGCTTCATTTTACACTTTTCCATCATGTCTCTATCCATTGGGGGAAGCCTCCTTAGAAATATTGAGGTGAAAGGATCCAAAGCCTTCAAGTAAACTTGTATGAAAGCCTCCTTTGGTATGGTGTAAGGGGCCTCCAACTTTTGATGCATCTTGTGAAAATGATGATTGAACTTAGCGATGGGTTCCTTAGGATCTTTCCTCATTGTGATGAACTGGTGATGTGTTGTGGAAGGATCCACATACAGCTTGAATTGATTGAGGAATTTAGTTTCAAAATCATTCCATGTAGAGATAGACCCTCATGGTAAATGCAGGTACCAATTGTATGCGAACTCTCCCAAAGTGTATGGAAATAGACAATAAACAACATCTTGGTGAGTGATCTCTTTATGGTTACAAATTTCCTTGAAGGTGCAGATGTGTTCTTTCGCTGTCCTTGATTCACCATATATGAACTGGGTGCAAAACTTCTCCAGATTTTTGGGTAACTCATGGAGCTGCCCAACAAAATTTAAGGGTGAGCTGGTTGCATTAGCAAAGAAGGCCAATAGACGAGGTTGCTGCAAATTCTGATTTTGTACTTTTTGATTTTGTACTATGGTTGCGATGATAGTCGGGGCAGCAATATGTGATTTCTATCCAAGAGAATTCTGAGACTCGGTGAGGTGGTAATAGGATTTTTCTTTGTTCTTCCCTTTGTCGCTGCGAGCTTTACGATGATGGATGAGTTCAAGGAACTCACCTCTCTTTGTAGATGATCTAAGCACTCACTCAAATCTCTTTGGAGAGAAAGATCCAATGTTATCCATCTTTTGAGTCTTGAGGCCCTCCTTCTAGTGCCACTTCTATTGAGCGTTGTTTTGACACAAGACAACTTGCTACAATTTTGAAAATTTGATTTCCTCTCTTGAAATAATAATGGGGTTATTCCCAAGGTTCTCTAGGGTTGGGTCACAACCTGCTTGGTTACTCAGTTGAAGATAAATGTCATTATTCATGAGGAGGCCTTTGCTGGGTCATTGAAGACATCAAACTGCAAAACACTTTAGTTCTTTTTTGGTATTTTCCGTTTTGACACATATAGGGTCTTGTAAATAAAATGCAATTTTGTATTTTTTAAGATTTAGTTTTTCAAAATTTAAAAGATGGAAGGGAATAGAGAGTAGAGTAACGAGAAATAATAAAATGACTGAAATGAGATCCTACAGACATAAACCATTGCAAAACCCTTCCTTGCAAATTGAATGATGAGAGAGATTTGGAGTAAACCCACAAGGCATAAATCATACCAAGTCATAATTCACTACCCCACGGATTCAAGCATTTGGAGAGAAGATGTATTCACTCATGCAAGATATTCAAGATCGATAAAATCGTGAAGCCACAAAGATGTGCGCACCCACTAGATAGATCTATCATTAAGCCCAAAGATGATCTCTTCTACGCATTCGTCACAATAGGGTAAAGTAAATAATAGCAAACTCTAACTAAAAGAAACATGAATTCAAAGCATAATAAACAAGAGGCTCTCTGAAAATAATGAATAATGCAAGCATACATCCAATAATTTTGCATAGGTAGCAGAAATTCACACACTATGAATGAAGCACCAAATGTATATCTTTATTGCATTAAGAATCTGACCCTTTACATTGATTTGTGATTACAATATATAGAATTTGATCCAACACTCTAAGTTCTAAATTTAGGGCATCAGAGAGAAAAATAAATTAAACTAAAACTTTTCTGAAAAGGAAACTACTCTTAACTGATACTAGATAACTTTCATGCATCCATGAATCCATTTACAATCAGTTTGCCCATGCAAGGAGGGTCAAACTCACAGAGAAGAAAGAGAAAAGAAGGAGAGTTTCTTCTGAAAACTTGGAGTCTTTTTTTTTCTAGGATTCTTTCTTGGAATCTTCATCTAGAAACTCTTCTGGCAGTGGAGACTGATAGAGGACCCTTAGTCCCTTAAAAAAAACTCAATTTGACCATCAATTAGATGTGGAGTTCAACTGGTGTGCAGAAATGTGATCTCATTGGAAACACCCAATTTTTTAGACCCCGACCTCTACCCCAATACTTTTGTGTCAAAACTTCTAAGTGTTTACCATCAGAACTCTGGTCCAAATTTTAGACTTGTCAGAGGCTGAAAAGGCCAAAAACTCAGAGGGCTAAAAGGCCAAAAAATATGGGAGGCCGAAAGGCCAAAAAACTATTATTCTTGCATGCGCTGAAAGGCCAAAAAATTTGAAACCCACCTTAAGGAAATCTCTTAAGTGTTGGAGACTGCTTCTTCAAAACTGCTTTGTGGACCAAAGGGGTCAGTTTGGGAATACCTTTGGGTGTGCAGCCAGGAGCCTTTGTATGATCTCCTAAAATTCCTTGTATTTTATCTCCTTTCTTTTTTCTCTGTTAACCTTCCATTCTTGCTTTTATTTGAAGGCAGTTAGCTCAGAAGCAAAGAACTAGATCTCCTCTACATGATGTTTCATCTTCATCATTTCTTCCTTTGAATAAAATAATTGTTGTAGGGCTTCCTTGGTCCCTACACCTGTCATGATGTCTTTGGATTGTTAGACCACTTCCTTATATGGTCAGAAGACATGCTTATCTTCATCCCGGTATAAGTCAAGGCTGATTCCTGTGAAGATGATATCTATTTCTTCCACCCATTTCAGGACCTTTTTCTTCTTATCCAATATCGAAGCTTGGAATTTCTCATAAATGCCAATTATCTTGATTATGCACTTGATCCATGTCTTAAAATTGTCTAGCTCCTCACCTTCATATATTTTCACCAGGATCTAGAAGCGCTATTTTTTGATGATCTATAAATCTTGGAGGGAAGCTCTCCATTTTCTTGTCTCAGATTCTAGGCCACCCTCATTTGTCATCAAATCAATCAAATTGGTAACCTCTATTAGAATAACCCTATAAGGTTTGAAAATTTTCTTGATGGAACCTTCCCCGTAATGCTCAAAATCCTCCTTCCAATCTGCACTTTCTTTGATGAAGGATGGGGTTAAACCTGCTGGCAAGTCTGGGGTGTTTCTTTTATCCAACACTACATGAAATGAGGCCTCTAGGTAGTTGGGGTCAATGGGACCAACCATTTTGTGAATGAACCTCTTCAACGCTTCATTTTTTTCAGTCAAGGTCCTTATGGTCTCTTTGTCCTTACTCATAAAACCCAGAGCATGTTTGAGCCCTAAGTCTACTAGTGTCTTGCTCCCTTCCCTGGCAGGTTCCCCCAAATCTACCTCCCCAAATGTATATTCTTCTGAAGTAGTTTGGGCTTGAGAGGTGTTGGCGGATGGGACTGTAACATGTTCCTTCTAGCACCCCCTAGTGTCCTGAGTGACATAGGACATTGTCTGTGCTCGTAATATGATTTTTCCCTATGAAAGGCTTTCCCTAAGGATGCTATATCTATATTTTCTCCTTCATCCTCATCTGAATAGGTTCTTCTCCTTGATTGGATTTCTTTATTCAACTATGTAGGTCTACTAGATGCAGTCATCGGCTCATATGGGGTAACTTGAAGAATAGAATCAAAATTTTGGGACCTTGGAGTCACCTCTCTATCTGGCCCCTCTTCTTGTTCCTATCTCTATTCCCCTTCACCTCCTTCTCCTCGGTTTTCTTCTTCCTCTTCCCTTTCCTCTTTTGCCTTGTCTTCTTCTTGTATTTCCTCGTCTTGTTTTCCCTGGATTTTGTCTTCCTCTCCTGAGGAACTAACTGAGGCTTTGGTATTGAGACCAGTCATAACCTTCAATGCAGTTTCAAAGGGTGATGTAGCTTCTTTGGTTACTAATCCTCTATGGGTTGGGATGTGGCAAGTCAAAGGGCTTGATGACGATGGAGTAGGTGTTGGGAGATTTGGGATTGGAAGTGGAAGAGTCGTTGGTGGATTTTGGAGAAATGGTGGTGGAGTAGAAATAATAGGTGGTAGAGTAGTTGGTGGACTAGGAATGTGAAGGGGCATTGTAATAGTATTGGTCTCTATTTTAGGCTCATTGGTAGTCACTCCTTGGGTGATTGGAGACTCTTAATTTCCAAGGCCTTGATTTTCTATAGAACTATCTCCCACTTTGGGTATATTTGGCTGTTAGAATAGTCCTAAAGGATAACTGAGAGGGGGGGGGGTGAATAAGTTATCAGCCAATTAAATTCTTTTCTCTTATTAACTTTAGAATACAATAAAGTAAATACACTTTCAGATAACACAATAGACAACACTTCAATTTGGTTATGGGGAAACCAAATGGTAAAAACCCTAGTGGGAATTAGTACCCACAATGAACTATACTTGTTTATAGTAATCCCTGTTAGAAGATATTTCAACCATGTTAGGAGTTGTACTTTATAATGCAATAAGTATAGTGACCTGATTAAGGGTCTGACCCTATTAAGAATCTTTTACAAATAACCCTGTTAGGGGTGCAGACTCACTATCCAAAATCTCGCTGCTTCAATGGTGAAGGCTACAACCTTCTATAGAATAGATATACACTATATCTAATGATGAATTGTAGAGTAGACCTACTGTCTTGATTAGTTCCAAGGTATTGTAATCTTCAACTACTTATTCACATAGATCCTTCATGAATGAAACAAGTTTGATATTCTGCTCTGTACTTTTTCTATCTCTGTGCTTATCATTCACATTTTGCATTTACAAATGAACTACTATAAGTATCTTCTTTAAAGTAGAAGGTCATGATAGCTCTTGGAAACACTTCAACAACATCTTTGTCAGCTTAACTAAGCATGCAAACAATATTAATTCTACGCAACACAAACTGAACAAATGTGATGCTTCACTAAGTTGGCTTCACCAAGTCATCTCAAATAGAATGATTCTGATGTTACATGATAAGTGCGTTTAACCAAACATATTTAAATCATAACTAATCATGAATATACACATGTATATCCTGAAGATAGGCACAACTCAAGAAACACGTTAAATATGTCAGCTCTAAACAGACACTCTTCCAGAACTGTAACTGCCAATAACAAAATTACACAACTTGACTGAAACATCATATCTAGACCTGTGTGTATGAATATAGTAACCAAGACATGTCTAAAACATGTATCTAACCATGCAAGGTTGGATAACACTGTTATGATAAGTTCATACATAATGCTACTGTATATTATATATTGTCATCAATGACAAACATACAATCAATTAACTACATAGAAAAAAATCTTCAACAATCTCCCCCTTTGACATTGATGGCAACATATGATTTTAAAAGCATCCTCTGTTCATGGTGTCCTTTTTCTTTTACAATCTTCTCAATATCCTCATCAAAGATTTCTCTACACTGCTACAGTTCCCCTAACTATGTTTTTGTTCCATATATATACTCCCCCAGAGTATATGCTCCCCCTTAGTACATACTCCCCCTTTGACATCAATGGCAAAGGGTACCATAAACCATTAGGCACATGTACTACTCCAGAAGTAGAGTAGTCAACCATTTATCAGTCACAAAGGACTGATGTTATTCCTGTATTCTCTAATCAGACTTAGGATAGGGAATTACTCCCAACTTCTCTTTGAGATACTCAAAAGTATCTTTTGATAAAGGTTTTGTGAAAATATCTACCAAATGTTCTTTGGTGCTCACATAGTCCAATTTCACCTCTTTGTCTGCAACCTTTTCTCTTAGAAAATGGTACTTGATCTCTATGTAATTTGTCTTTGTGTGCATCGTAGGGTTCTTAGACATGTTAATAGTGCTAGTGTTATCAGTGTGAATAACAATAGGATAATCAACCTAAATACCAAAGTCTTTAACCATCTTCTTGATCCAAACCATGGTTGAACAATTCAGTGCTACTATAACATATTCAGCTTATGCTATTGACTGAGAAATATAGTTTTTCTTCTTGCTTATCTGAGAAATTCTGCTCCTCCTGAAGTACTCTTCCTATCATCAATACAACCTGCCCAATCTTCATCTGTATACACATGAAGTTGTACATTCTCTGATTTAGGATACCATAAACCATAGTCTATAGTTCCCTTTAGATATCCGAATATCCTCTTGATTTCCATTAGGTGATATTTCTTGGGTTTAGCTGCAAATATTTCAACAATGCTAACTGCATTAGATATTTTAGGCCTAGATTGAGTTAGATAAATGAGTTTTCCAATCATAGATTTGTACAATGTCTTATCAACTGCTGTGGAATCATCATCTTTTGAAAGCTTGCTTCCTGTTATCATAGGAGTGTATACTGGCTTACAGTCTTCCATCTTGAAGGTCTTCAATATTTCCTTCACATATTTTGACTGATTAATGAATATACCTTTATCTATCTTCTTTACATTTAGTCCCAAAAAGTATTTTATAGGACCAATCATGCTCATTTAAAATTCATTCTGCATTTCTTTTCCAAATGTTGCACTAAGCTTGTCATTACCTCCAAAGATAATGCCATCAACAAATATGGCAACTAGTAGTAATCCATTAGGTGTCTTTCTTGTGAATAGGTTACAATCTTCTGCACCTTTCTTGAATCCAATCTTGGTAAGATAACCATCAAGTCTCTCATACCAAGCTATTGGGGCCTGTTTAAGACCATAGAATGCTTTCTTCAATCTGCATACCATGTCTGGTTTATCTGAAAGATTAAATCCTTCAGGTTGTTCTATGTAGACTTCTTCCTTCAAGTCACCATTCATAAATGCTGACTTTACATCCATTTGATAAAATTTAAATTCTTTGAATGTTGCATAAGCCAAGAACAATTTAATTGCTTCTAGTCTTCTCATAGGGGAAAATCTATCAGTGTAGTAAATTCCTTCTCTCTATGCATATCCTTTACATACCAATCTTGCTTTGTTTCTTACTACTGTACCTTCTTCATTCATCTTGTTTTGAAGATCCACTTTGTTCCAATCACATTTTTGTCACTGGGTCTAGGAACCAATTCCCATGTCTCATTCTTAATTATCTGATCTAATTCTTCTTTCATTGCATTCTTCCAATCAGAATCATTACA
>MU214850.1:54750-72022 GCA_018584345.1 Thuja plicata | reverse complement strand
AATTTAGTACATCAAAGTCGGCTCAAAATAACTTTTGAAACCCAAACAAAAATTTTGAAGGAAAATTATTTTCTGCTATTTCAGGTGGCCCAACTTTCAGAGACCATAAGTCATCACCAGTTGACCCGATTGACTATTATAACCCCATTTCGAAAATGCCACGAAGTGCTCTACAACTATAGAAATAAGCAAGCTTTATTGAACCCAAGTTTCAACCTCATCCAGGGCATCTAAAGCCTTCAAAACTGAGCTCGAAGTTTCTATACCCTATTTTCAATACCGAAAATTTTCAATATCTTCAAAACTAGACTTGATCTAGCCATGAAACTTTACTGGCAGGCTGATATGACTGAGATGAACCTCCACATGCAAAATCAGAACATTCTGAGATTGTATGACCAACTTACTAAAAATAGCAAGTTTCCATAAATAGCAGCTCTGCACAAGGTAGCCCTTACTGAAAAGAAAACAGAAATATTTTTGGGTGATGCAAGATTGCCCTTACACCCAGGATGCTCCTGCATCAACCCACAATGAACTATAATTGTTTATAGTAACACTATTAGAAGATATTTCAACCCTATTAGGAGTTGTACTTTACAATGCAATAAGTATAGTGACCTGATTAAGGGTATGACCCTGTTAAGAGTCTTTTACAAATAACCTTGTTAGGGGTGCGGACTCACTGTCCAAAAGTTCATTGCTTCAATGGTGAAGGCTACAACCTTCTGTAGAATAGATATACACTATATCTGATGATGAACTGTAGAGTAGACCTGATATCCTGGTTAGTTCCAATGTATTGTAATCTTCAACTGCTTATTCACATAAATCCTTGATGAATGAAACAACTCTGATATTCTACTATGTACTTTTTTTGTCTGTGTTCTTATCATTCACATTTTGCATTTAGAAACAAACTACTATAAGTATCTTCTTTAAAGTAGAAGGTCATGATGGCTCTTGGAAACACTTCAACAACATCTTTGTTGGTTTAACTAAGCATGCAAACAATATTAAGTCTGTGCAACACAAACTGAATAGATGTGACGCTTCACTAAGTCAGCTTCACCAAATCATCTCAAATAGCATGATCCTGATGTTACATGATAGGCACATTTAACCAAACATAGTTAATTCATAACTAATCATGAACATACACACGCATATCCTAAAGATAGGTGCAACTCAAGAAACACGTTAAATTTGTCGGCTCTAAATAGATACTCTTCCAGAACTATAATTTCCAATAACAGAGTTACACAGCTTGACTAAAACATCATATCTAGACCTGCATGTATGAATATACTAACTAAGGCATGTCTACAACATGTATCTAACCATGCAAGGTTGGCTAATATTGTTCTAATAAGTTCATACAGAATGCTGCTGGATATTATATGTTGTGATCAATGACAAACATACAATCAATCGACTGCAAAAAAACAAATCTCCAACATTGGCTTCAGATTAGTAAATTGAGTGGGAGGTGGAGTTAAGATTACTTGTGGTTGAAAAAGAGAAGGACTACCTGCTTCATATCCAGTTGCATAACCTGGTGTATCCTGGCATTGGTCTGAGAAGCCTTCTAGACCCTCAAAGTTTGATATTTGGAACTCATCTGATCCTAGAGAATCTAAGGGGTTATCTTTCTCTTTAGGATCCTCCTGTTGTTTTCGACTAATATCCTTTTCTCTCCTTTTCTAAGACCTTTTCCTTTTGACTAGAGGGACCTCTTCTTCTTCCTCTCCTTGTAGGTCTTTCTTTACAATTTCTAATTGTGGAGATGCAGAAGCTTTCTTCCTCTTTTATGTCTTCTTCCCCTTTCTAGTGGTAGGAGGAGATTTTCCATAAGTAGAGGGTCCTTCATCTGGTGCAACCTATGCTGGCCCTGTGGGAGGATCTATTTATCCATTCATTCTTGTCTTAGAAGCCTTGGGCCTTGGGTTTGACCCATACTCTACTGCATGTTCATGGCCATATATCATGCTTGGCTTTTGTGGCGGTGTCTTCTTGTATTGCAGCACTATATTTATCCTCCGCGCTATTTATCTACCTTCTTGGGTGGATCCATCAATTTTTTCATAGGTATCAGGCTCATTTTGTAGGGCCTCTTACTCCATTCTTCCATTATTCTCATCACATGCCTTGCCCAGAAATTTATGTCATCATTTTCATCTTTATCGACCTCTGTGTTCATGATGGGCCAGTCATATATCTTGTCATCTATATAGATGGCCTCTAGGACCTCCTTTGAATCATACTCCCAAAATTTTGGGGGAATAGGAGTCTTTATGACTTCTTTTGACAAGATAAGAGTCATTCTACAATAATCCTGGATTCTGACCTCATGATCATTGGCACAGTTCATCTAGTGATCCTCCAGGTGTGGTTCGTGAATGTAGAACTTGCCAATAATGTGGTTGTATGTGCCTATAGGGTCAAATAAAGACCGCACTATGTTGTAAAGCTGTAGGGGATAGTCATCCCATTCAAAAGACAAAGATTTACAAACCTTTATATCCTGTAGGGTATATGGTCCTAATGATATGAGAAAATCCTAGCAGTGCTTCTTCTTGTGCTTTATATGTTCATACACATCTATGAGTTGCCTGGCCATCTCCAAAATGATTATTCAGTCGGATGGATGTCTAGGAAAATTATTTGGATTCACAGTTAATCTCGCTATTTGAATGTATGTGAAGGTTCTAAATATTATGTAATAGGCACCTATGGCCCTCACCTTGGTGGCCTCTTCTTCTGACATCCTTTTTGCAAATCACCCTCAATAGATCAGATGATTGAAAAAATGACGGCATCATTGACTATCTGGTAGTCTAGGCTATCTTCCTGACATTTTTTCCCTTTTCTATAAATGGGGGTATACGATGTGAGGCTATGCATTGAGATCATTTAGGCTTCCTCTCTTGATGAGTCCTAGGTAATCTTTCCTTGCTGCCAGTAGGTACACCATGTAAGTACTCATATAAAAATTAGGGTTGTGTTTTACCACCATGAGATGTTCATCTAACTTGTCATTAATGATGGTTCCCCAGTCGAACCTAGACCTATGACCCTTGAGTCTTTCTATAAGGAGAATCATCCAATTCTCTAGTTTGAATGATTGTGGTAGCCCATATACTCAGCTTATCATTGTTATGGCTTCCTTGATGTCATCTTTCATGTATCCTCTCCTTAAGTCTATTTTTCCAACTTATTTTTGGGGAGAGGTTTCTCAAGGTAGTGGTTGTTGACTATTTCATAAGCTTCCTCCCCTTTGTTTTTGAACCATAAGTTTCCCTTTTCTATGAAAAAGTCATAGAACTTGTCTATGCCTTTGTGGAGATGAAAGACATCCTCTATGACATCTAACCTGATATCCAATACTACCTAGCCTTTGGTATTCTGGACCACCCTTTTGTCGGATCCATAATGGTTTTCCAGGGTCATTATCAGTTCAGGTGAGGACATGCCCACTAGGCGAGCTGCTGTGCTGACCAGTCCTGCTAACACTAGGGATGTACAATCCTATGATCTCCCAGCTAGTTGGCCACACCTTGTCAGGAAGTCATCCCAATCCACATTCTTGATGTGAGTATCGGTGATTTCACTATGCCTATTGCTAATTTTGGAATGAGGAGTGTTCCGCTTGTATTGGTACTTCATGGGTGAAGTAGTCTTTTTCTCAGGCATTCCTGTAAAAAAACATGCAAGTATCAGTATCTTGTTTGAAGGACAAACTGAAAGGAAGCTGACTAAACTAAGAACATAGAGAAAAAACTCTCTAAGTAACCAAGAATGAAGGTTTTTTTGCACTTTCAGCCCTTTCAGGGTTTCGGGTGCCGAAGACCGGTTCGGAGGCTGAAAAGGCCAAAAATGCAAAAAGACACCATTTGAAGAGCGGCTTCTTCAGATCTTTTGGCATCCAAAAGTCAAAAATTATGAAGCTTGAAGACCAGGTTTTGGGGATTTGATCTTGTCAACATTTCAGACCTTCCAGAGGTCTGAAACGCTGAAGAGGCTGAATCTCCAAAATCGCGACGAGAGTTGACAAGACTTTTGGGGATTTGGTCTTGTCAAAATTTTGGACTTTTTGAAGGTCCAAAACACTGAAAGGGCCACATCTCTAAAATGAGATAGACTACAAAAAAACCTAGTTTTTAGCCTTTTAGAGGCTGAAAATCTATGACAAAGGTCATGAATGAACGAAACCCTAACATAGAAACTAGAAAGGGAAAAACCTGACTTGACATGGACGAACCTCTCACTAAACACCGAAGGAACCAAAGGCCCTTAAAGACTAGGGGAGAAGGAAATCTACACACCCTAGGCTAGAAAAGTGTCAGGATGAAAAACCTAAAACCAAAAAACCTTGAGGAGGGAAAAGAAAACATGAGGTAGAGAAGGAGACCTACCTCAGAGGGGCTAGGAGCTGGGGAGCACAACATAATGAAGCTTGGAGGCATGCACAATCAGTCTCAGGGTCGAGTGCAAAAATGTTGAAGCTGCGAGCTCTCGAGGAATTTGGAGTTGAGAACACAAAGTGACTTCGAATTAGGGCCCTTTCAATTTAAAACCCACGGGCCTTACATCAGCATTTTAGGTGTTTTCAGTGTCTGAAACACTGAAAGTCTAGAGGTAGACATCTTCAGCCTTTCAGCTATTTCAATATTTTAGAGTAATATGGCCGTTCATAATGCTAAAAGGGTCAAAAGGCCAAAAAAGGTGCTTTTCCTTGTTTAATCATGCTGACACATGTTATTTTGTGACTGACCGAGTGAGAACTGAAGGGGGTAGACAAGACCAAAAACCAAAAAAGAAAAAAGAAGGGGGGTCCCCATGGTCAGAGGACCAAAAATGGGGTGTGTGTTGTGGACCCACAACACTTCATACTTTGTGGTGAGCTTGCCATACCCTCTCATGTTACGACCAAATTTATTGAGCTCACCCTCATGGTGCCTACCTGGCTCAAACTTGGCACCTCAACCATTTAGGCCATGGCAACTTTCTCTCTCCTTTATCATGTCATCATAATGGCAGGATTAATTTCCCTATGAAAAAGCATTCAAAACCCATCCCATCTGGCATTCATTTACCTTGTGTTAGCCTACTTATGGCCATTAAATGCCTTTATGTCACCTGTCGCATGGCCATGTGATGACCCATGTCAACCAAGTATGGCTTGCTACTGTTCACATCGACAATGACTAGTTTCTCTAGACTCTAGGTGCTGAGAAGTCCATGGGTCTTTCATCCGATTTTTGTCACCTGGACTAATACCCCAGATCCTCTGGGCATTAATCAGAATCCAACCTTTGTTAACTTTGATATTCTATAATTTTGATACATACTAATACTTTTTGAATAGGTGCAAAATCATGGTGAATTCCCCAGAGGCCCTAACAACTTGTATTTGTTTTATTATATTATATGTATTGATGGTTCTCCAGTCTTGTAGGTTGAAGATAATCCAATCAACATGTCTAAAGTGATAAATCCTCCTGATAGTCTGGAGATTCCAACTACCTCCACTCGGGCGGCCACAAAAGCTAAGGCTGAGAAGATGCTGGCCAAACTACCATTAACCTCCAAATCCAAATACCCAAGGGAGGGTGTTCTTGTGGGGTCCAAGGTGGACTCCAAGTTGTAGGAAATAATAGATACAAAACCTAGACTATGGGCTGAAATGCAAGGTTTGGTCCAAGCCATATACAAATAGAGGACTAATGAAGATGATATAGAAAAATACATGGCCGCTTATGAGATCATAAAAGCCACAATTTTCCCTACTTGGTGCAAGAACCAGAGGTGATACTTCGACAAGAAACATTCTACAATGCTCCCACCCATGTTGTTTTTCTCGTGAATCCTCTGCCACTACACTACCTGATGTCCATCGTCAATCTGGATGCAGCCACTTTTTCTTCGGGGCTTGGGATCCCCCAATTCAAGGGATTCATTGTTCTCTCCTAGTCCGCATCACTAAAGGAGTTCGGGGAAGCTTCCCTCCTCACCTAGAAACATCTCAATACTCACTGGTTGAAGTCCCCAAGGAGGGACTATAAAAAGATGAAGCTAGAGATTCCCTATGGAGACTTTAAAGAATGTATTCAGATGGGAATCATATTTCTATGCAGGCTCTTTGGAGAGGCCCATGCCTGGAAATATTTGGCATGGATGTATTACTTTGTCTACTACATCACCACCCATAGTCAGACCTTCATCTAGGTGGCTATCATTGCCAATCATGTAGATGTGTAGCTAAAGAGTGTCCTCTAGAATTAAAAGTTCTACATGACATCTTATGTATTGTGGGCACTAGCCCAACAAAGACCTGCTTTTCAGGGATGGTAGATAGTGGGCATTCTCAAGAACGGGCTTGACCAGTTGGTTCCATGGGAGTATTATCCCTAGGTTTAGTGGGAACTTAGCTTCCCTAATTTTTGTAGGGTAAATGATGCGTTCATCTACCACAACATTTTGAAACTTAGTCGAGACACCAGGTACCAGTTGTTGCAGGAGGTGATGAACCTAGTTAGCACTTACGACAATTACTTTATTCAATTCTAGCAGCATACATAGATTCGGGTGACCAACTTCTCTGGGAAACCCTACCTACTCCCTAGGTATTGCAGGGATAGGATCATTCTTTTGGAGATCTATAGGAAAATCCTAGAGCTCCATGCATTCTTTTCCTTGAAAAAGGTCGTATCAATTCTGTTCCTGGTGGTTTGTGGGAGCTATTCTTGTAGTCTCGCGGTAGTCAAGGAGGCTGACAATGAATTAAAGATTCTAGGACTAGCAGAATTCCACCATACCAGAAACAACTTTGACCCAGTGGGAAGGATAAGGGAGGTGCTACCCTAGGCATCTGTGCCACACAAAGATGACAATGAATATTTCTAGGTAGATTGTCAGGATAGTTTTGATCTCTGGGCCCGAGAGCACTCCTAGATGTCCAAGGGTTTAATGAAGGCCCTCAACCTTTTGGGCTTCCTAAAAGATTTCACAGACGACGGGCCTTTGAAAGACCCATTATATAAAGAGTAGGGGATCAAAAAATTGGATCTCCCTCCTATCGATTAGGGCACCTCAAAGAACCTAACAATTGAATATGTATATCGCCCCATTATCGATAATAGTCATAAATATTTTGAGTGGGTGTGTCTAAGGAGCACCCGAAAAGGCCCAATTATGTGGAGGTCTTCTTTAACCTCTGGATCCATGGGACCAATCAAAAGCAAGGGGAAGGATTAATAAAGTTCCCTAGCCCAAATGCCTCCCCAAGGTCCGCTCCCCATGATGGCACAAATTCAAGAATAGATGGAGGCATCTAGGTTGAAAAGCTAGAAGATAGGTGCCCAACTTTCTCGTAGTCTCCTCACAACTCCAGTGGCATCCACTCGCCTGGTGGGATCCTATCATTGGAAACACTAATGAGTAGAGAAACATTCACCAAGGTAGAGTCTATAGATATTATGGATGTTGGGGCCCCTTTACAAAGAAAGAAGAAGTAGAAGGTGACCCATTCACCAAGCACAGACATGGGCCCTGACATGCCCAATGTTCCCCTAGTGGAAGTCAATTTAGATTCCCCTGAACTCGATGATATATTAGGGGTCTCTCCCCTACACGATGACTTTAATGACATCTTTAGGATGAATGAGCTTATGAACTTGCATAGGGAAATAGACAAGGTGGTGGAAGAAATTGTTGCCCAGGAGAAGGAAAAGACCTCCGTTGAGGAAGAAATCTCCAAAAATGAAGCTTCCACAGAGTAGGAAGTCTGGGTAGAAGCACAAAATGTGCCCAAGTGGAAGGAAACACCAGTCTAGGAGACCAAGACAAGATTAAGGCAAACAACATAAAAGAAATCAGTGACTAGGGAAACCAGACCCACGAGATCAATTGTACCTCCAACCATCACGCTTCAAATGCCTTTAGTTACTTCGGGTGATAAAGTTCCCTAGAGTACATTTGGTGAGGTGATCTTAGTGACCCAAATGTGAAATATTGGCCAGACACCTCTTCCACCTCTAGAGGATGTTCCAATGGAGAAATATGTCCTGATGAATGATGCCAAAGAAGAAGAACAATAGGAGAAGGATGAGGGGAAAAACCCTAAAGATATGAATGTTGATTCACCCAATGTTGAGAAGGATGGGGAAATCCCTAATGATATAGGTGATGCTAATGCAGGTGAAGAGGATATCCTTGACATCACAGATAAGGATGCCACTAGGGAAAAAGATACTAAAGCCTCTAGGGAGTAGGAATAGGTACAAGAAAAGGAGAAAGAGCTAGATGAAATTGTAGATACCGGGAATACACCGCCAGAATCTGAAGGTAGCCCCAACACCCAAGCCTTAGCAACAAAACTACCCTAGCTGCCATAATGGCTAGTGGAATCTAGAAAGAGAAAAGGCCTCGGTGGCAGCAATAGGTGTTCCCCTCTCCTTGGTCAAGATGATCACCTAGAACGCAGAGGCTAGGAAGACTAAAAAGGCCCAGACAGTCCATACCCTCTGGTCCAGTCTGGGAGGATGCATAGTTGCAATAATTACAACACCTCCCCCAGATACAGATGCGATAGCCACAAGAGCTGAAGATTATGTGATCACATAGGTGCCTCTAGGGAGGAGAGACAAGTAGAGAGAGTTAGACCTGCTGAGAGAGGCAACCCGGGCAGTGGAAGCCTGATATGATAAAAAAACATAGAATTTGAAGGAGGAAAGAGTGAAGAATTAAAATCTCCTCAGAATTCTAGCAGAGCTTACACATCCCCTAGCTAAGATCCATCTATAAGCTTCTACCTCTAGACCATCACTTCCACATGGTGATGTGGATTATCTTAGGGCCATGAAGAAGAAGGTGCAGGTTGTGGATGGGTGGGTTGGTGAGAAGATAAAGGTTGTAAGGAAATTTTTAGATGTATCCCTCTTGGACCTTTACTTGGCCAAAAATATCTTGGGCCAAGTAACCAATGCAATTGTTATATGGGAAGGAAACTTGGAGAAATATGAAGGGTGGAAGACTGGTTTAGATGAAGTCATCAACTCTGGGGAAGAGTTTGTCACAGAGATGGGAATTTTGGGAGAGGATTCATTCAAATTCCTTTGGGCCCAGTACTCTAGACTTGACCTCAAAATTGAGGTATGCAAGCAACTGTTCATGACCCTAGGGGAGAAAGTCACGACAGTTTGGTATCCATTAGACCTATTCAAAGCATTCATTGTAAGGGTGTCACAAGTTGACCCCTTCACCACCGGAACATGTGCTCTAGAGGACTACGTCCTCAGTAAATATGATGATTTGATGGAGTCTCGGTATTAGTTAGCCAGAGACTTTGACAGAGGAAAGATATCAAGAATATCTAAGATGATGCTCCAGGCTCATTACTCTATAAAATTAGTAGAAGAATTACAGAATTGGGCTGGAGAAGTTGAAGAGAAGTTTGAGGCCATCTATGACCAGTGGAATAGTATTAAGGACATAGATGAAGATGGCATCAGCCAAGTTTTGGAGGCATTCAAGAACAGTAAAGGACAATAAAGTTCTCTAGATTCTAGGGATTATCACCAGCAGGGTGTATTTTGAGCATTCATTATTCTTTGAGCATAAGCTCCCAGACTCTAGAATTTCAGATCTAACGGTTTTGTATTATTTTAACGACCCATGTCTAGGTTCCCCAGAGCTGACTAGTCACTATCCAACAGTCAATAATGGTGTCAGAAAATAGGTAACTCCAGCAAGGCATGTCAGTTCAAGGGATGGCCTTGATAGGCAATCTTCCCAAGGTGCCACTCCAACATTAACCACCTGGTGCATCAAAGATAGTGAGCTGCATTTTTCATTAATGAGGCATGTATCCTCAAACTCTAGAAAGATCAAATTTCCTCTACTCTTTCTTGAGTTCTCTTCTCGAGGCCGATTCTTCTATCCTTTCTTCTTGTCTTCTTCTGTCGATCTGTTAGACCTCTTCTCTTTTCAAGGTGATTGTAAGTGGTGCAGGTAGTACTGACCACCGGATATTATATTTTATTCTTGAGTGTAAAGTTAGATTAGGTTGAGCTTTAGGGAAAATATGTGTATAAATAAGAAGTCCAACCTCATTTCAAGGGTTGACAAAATTGATGATTTTGCAGTCCATACTATTAGCTTTAAGCATTTCATTTATTGTAGTTGCAGAGCTCAATGCTTGGTAGTTCTTAGTAGTTCTCAGTAGTTAGATTCTCTCTTGGAGGCATTGATGTACACACCAGTGATGCTGGAAACCTATTAATGAAGAAAGAAGAGTTCTGGAAATGACATTATTGGTGTTCTGATCTCTAAGTTAATTCTCTTTTGTGTTATATGTTTTTGATGTCCTTTTCTCTAATGTTTTAAGTAGATTAACGACCTCTTTTCCCTTTCTATTGAACATGTATGAATCACTGGTTCTATATATGTTCTGTATTTAGTATAGTTCATTAGAGCATGGTTGATGTTTGAAATATTTAGTATAACTATAAGTAGATGGAATGAACTCCTAACTCTGGCATATCTTATGAAGTTTATTTGGTAAATTAATGCATCCTTGCAAGAAACCCTAACCTACTAACGAAATCCTTGGAGAAGATGAGCCAAAAACCAGCTATCCCCTCAAATAAAAATAGTCACACACCCAAATTAGCTCCCACACTATCGAGACCCGACACTCAGGTGCTTGAAGGCCTGGAGAACTTATTCCCCGGACAACTTTTACAGGCAAATTTGGCTGGTACCCCGGTACCCGGCAACATCTTACTTCTGTTGATGAGACTGGTCACAAAGTCCCGTCAACAGAAACTGGCACTAGAGGGAGAGCATGAGCTCATCCCCTTTAGAATATTTTGACTTTAAACTACTCGAGGGTTCCCCAAGCCATAGTTTTAGGAATCAGAACTTTAGTGGGATTGGATGATTTTCGCCTACACAATTCGAAAGAGTCCTCAGATCAACACCCAATCCTGGAAAGTTTATTGAAATTGAGCCCCCTGCTCCAAAGAAGTGGACCCCATAAAAAATAAACCATCCAACCTTGTTTGGGGATGTAATACACAATAGAATACCCAACTTCCTCAGATAACCCTGGGAATCAGTGCTCAGTCTAGCCAAAACTAAACACCCTTGATGGCTACTTACTTTGGTAACACTGGGTCCCTAATGGATCAGTTCTTTGGTGCTATCAACAATCTTCCTCTGCATCCAGAGAAGATCTATCCCAGATATGGGCATCTAGGCTCATGAACCATAGAAGAGCATCTTCAAGCATACAAAGATGACATGAACTGACACCAGATCCAACATCAAGATATTGTGACCTTGATGTTCCCTCTATCCTTGGGACAAATGAGTTAAACTAGTACCTTAACTTTCCCACCAAATCCATCAATAGTTGGAAGGATATGGAAGACTCTTTTTTGGAAGCCTTTTGTGTACACATAGACCCAACATGGTCCCACATCTAGTTTATCTCCATCAGGAAAAAATTGAATGAACCCCTTGAAGCATTAAATCATCAGTTCCAACGTGCCTTAAAGTGGTGCACGGGCCCCTTCATCCCATCTATGGATGTGACCATCCAAACATACCTAAACACTATGGACCCTTCCATTGCCACTCTCCTATGAAGAATTATTGCCCCTAATGACCAGGATACTCTAGCGAAGATTTAAAACCTATCCTTGGAGTTGTCTCGCAGTTTGAACAAAGCTCCCAATGGGATTGGGAAAAGTGCACCTTTAAACATGGTACCTAACATAACTTCTTACATTGGGGGATACAATCCCAATCAATTAATGGGTGCCCCACCAATGGCCATGAACCCACCAGCGTCGATAGACCAGTAGGCCCGGTACATATGTCCATCTCAAACTCATACAATACCGGATCTGGAATTCATTCCCTAGAACCAGCCATAGAAAATGTAACAACCACTAACACAACCCTCTGGAGTACCTTTCTCTCAGTCACCTGCAACTAGAGGATTGTAATCCTCGACTTTGGGAGCTACTTCCACTTTCCCTGGGAACCAGCCACAACAATTGTCACACTGTGACACAAACACCCAACTGTTCGCCCAAGGTTGAATCCCTCTGGTGACTGGTTTCCTCCCTAACCATGGACATAGAACAGCTGAAAGTGGGGCCTTCTGTGCCCCACAAGCCCAATTCCCAAAGAGGGAATATCTTCTCTAGTTAATGAAACACCGATCCCACAGGAAGAAACTACAACGGGATGCAACCCAATAAAAAAATGGAATAAAAATTCAAACACTAGAGGTCCTCCTCTGAACCAAAACACCACTTAGGGTGGTGCTGGACCCAGTCATTCTGTGCAGCTTGTAAAATTCCACAACTTAACCAATTGGTGTAGATTGCATGACAACAACTCTCATTCTAAGGTGAACTATGCCACACTAGAGAAGGTCATCATGATCTCCCAGCTGGATAGATAGCAACCTATCGATCTTACTCCCCCGAAAACACCTACATAAGAGCTCACTCATAGTGCCTTCACCTGTGACACCATATTCTTTGGAATAGACAAAGAAGAGCCTGAATTTCAAGGGTTCTTTGATGAATCTATCCTATCCTTTGAGGCTAATGCCTTCACCATCCTAAAAACTCCCTACAACACTGAGAGTCAAGCTAGTAAAGGATCAGTTTATACACCATCACCTCCCAAAGATACCCCTTCCTAAGACAATATAACTAATCGCTCCTTCCCACCTAAAGGGCCTAGCTCTAACCAAGCCAAGGATCTGGCTGAGGGAAGCCAACTTTATCGGGGGAGGTTTGACATCACAAAGGTGTTGGAAAGAACCACCACCTCCATGACCTTGATGGAGGTTTTGTTTAACTATCCTGAGTAGAGGAAATCTCTTCTGGAGGTCTTGGGAAACTAGGAAGCTGTTAGTCGCCCACCCAAGACTATCACTTTTGATGATGCCAATGCGGTTGTCTTCTGGGGTAACATAGAGGATCCTCCCTTCCTACTAGGTTTAAACATACAAGGGAAGAACCTACATAATTGCTTGGTAGATTCTAGATCTTCGGGCAATGTCATGCCATTATTTATATGCCAGAAGCTCAGACTCTTTCCCACTCCATCTAAAGGTGCAGTAGTCCAAATAGACAAAACTATTGTAAAAATGGTAGGTGAGGTGAAGAAATTCTAAATTTAGCTCATCCAAGACCCCCAGATATCAAGCATAATAGACATCAAAGTGGTTGACATCCCTGAGACTTATGGGATGTTTTTAAGTCAGAATTGGTCTAAGGCCCTTAATGGGTATTTCTCCACTGACTTCTCCCACTTGTGGATCCCTTGGGAGGGGTAGTCTAACCATATCTGGGTAAAAAGTGAGCCCAAGATGAAGAAATCCCTCACCAAATTTGGGAGGGTGAATGAAGTCCTTTTCTCTGAGACTTCCCCCAGGCTGTACCGACCCCTAGAGATCCTAACATTTGATTTCACCCCTAGGGAAGATCCCATAGTCTCTCAGAGAATTTAGGACCTGGACGAAAACTGAGTAGTGAGGTTAACTCACAAGGTAACACAACAGCCCTACTACACTCTTTTCTGGCACTTGGTGTTAGGTAAATTATCAAAAAACATTCCGAACTAGAGTATGACATTGCATTGCCGATGTTACTCACCACATCAATGCCCTCTAGGAGAAATAACACAAAGAAGACTCACCTGAACCTAGCCATCATTTTGGTAGTACTCCTATGGTGCCACTCATCTAGGAATCCCACCAAAAGACTTCTCTAGAGGAAAAACTCAACCATGCGCCATCAGAGCTAGAGGAAACTCCTCCCAACCTTCCCAAAATCAATCCAAATGCCACTTCGCCTTCCCATCCCTAGAAAAAAAATAATGACTTGTGGACCCTAAAGTTTGACGGGTCCTGATCTAAATAAGGTTGTGGGGTCAGAGTGGAACTAATCAACCCATGGGGGAAATCCTTCCTCACATCTTATAGGTTGCATTTTAATTGCACAAACAATGTCACGGAGTACAAGGCCTTGGTCCTTGAGATCCTATTCACACTAAGAAAAAGAATCACCCGCCTCTGGGCAATGGGTGATTTTGAATTGATTGTTAAATAGGTCCATAGCCAATATAATTGTCATGTCAAAAGGTTGGATGCATACCGCAATTGGGTATGGAGCATCATTGAAGATTTTGATGCTTTCAGCATCAAACTCATTCCCTAGAAATGAAACTATGTTCGGGATGCCCTTATCGTGTCTGCTAGCACCCTTGAGCCAATGGCTACCTCCCAGCTCCAATAGTTCTCTGTTGAGATGATCCCCATCCCATCCATCCTAGACAATATCATCTACTTTTAGGTCTAAGGATGACCGACATATTCTGGCCTTCATGGCCAATTTTGGTGTTTTCAAGTACCATATAGTGGAAGAAAGAGATCATTACGATATCAGGCAGGGTGAAGAAGATGATGGGATCATAGACCTACCAACCAGCACCATCCCTAAGGGGATGGTAGCACTAGAATGTATCTTCAACTCAAATCCTCAAGGCCAAGAGAAGATATCATCCTCCTCAGAGGGAGGAAAATTTGAAAATGTCAACATCATCTAGGATGGTGAAGAAAAATTTGTACACATTGGCACCTCCTACTCCCCAGGGGAGAAGGAGAAGATTCTTGCGGTCCTTTGAGAATACATTGATGTAATTGCATGGGGGTATGAGGATCTGAAGACCTATGAAACATCCATCATGACCCATACCATCCCACTAAAACTAGATGCTAAGCCCTTCTAGAAAAAGAAAAGACTGGTAAACCCACTGATTGAGCCTCTAATTCATCAGGAGGCTCAACAATTGCTATCAGCCCAGATTATCTTTCCTATTCAACACACAACTTGGGTTGCCAACCACGTCCCTGTGTGGAAGAAAAGCGGTGAGATCCACCTTTGTGTGGATTTTTTCAATTTGAACAAGGCTTTTAAGAAGGATAATCATCCTCTCCCCTCATTAGATGAGGTATTGCAAATCGTAAATGGATCCCAAATGATGTCTTTCCTGAATGGGTACTCCGGGTATAACCAAGTCATTATTAAGTACAAAGATAGAGCCAAAATGGTGTTCACCACCAAGTGGGGAATGTTTGCATACTGAAGGATGCCCTTTGGCCTTATCAACATAGGGGAAACATTTCAAAAATCTATAGACATTGCGTTTGAAGGTCTAGTTAATAGATGTATAATCATCTACATGGATGATTTGACTGTCTTTTCCTGGAATAGGCATAATCACTCTGCCCACCTTGCCCAAATTTGTGAGAGATGTCACTAGTATGGGATTTCCCTCAACCCCAAGAAATGTATATTTGGGGTCACTAGAGGGAAGCTGCTCGGGTATATCATCTCCGAGAAGGGTATATCCATTGACCCTAAAAGAGTTGAAGCACTGCTAAATCTATAGATGCCTGACAACAAGAAGGAAATGAGATCTTTCTTTAGAAAGATAAAAATTTTCTAGTGGTTCATCACTATATTTGCCAAGATAGTAAATCCACTCAATGACATGATGAAGAAAGACATAAAGATTGAGTGGAGCACAGAAGTGAAGCGAGCATTTTCTCAGATCAAGCAGACCATAGTGGAGGCACTAGTCCTAGAAAATCAAGACTATTCCCTCCCATTCCACATATACTCCTTTGCTTCACCACATTCTGTAGCACTATTCCTATCCTATAAAATTGAAGGGGAAGAATGACCAATCTCTTTTATGATCCCCCCTTCAAGAACACTGAAGTTCGATACTTGTCTTTGGAAAAGCACGCTTTTTCTCTTGTCTGGACCATGACAAAATTCTAGCACTATATTCCCCAGAGCAAAGTGCATGCTATCATTCCAGACCAGGCTGTGAAATCTCTACTGTCGTAGAGTGAATTGGGTGAATGTCAGGGGAAATCGATGGCCATCCTCCAAGAATATGATCTAGAAATGAAACCCTTGGAGATAGTTTGAGGCTAGGGACTATGTAGAGCAATGGCGGAAGGAACTCCAGATATTGAATGCCAAACTTACATAGTGGAGTCTGTAACCCAAGACCCATGGTATACTAATTTGGTGTACCTATTTCTCAACAATAGATACCTAGAGGGGCTTCCCCCAAACAAACGTTGTGCCCTACAGTTGAAAAGCACACACTTCATGATAAAAAACTAGAATGCTTTTCTACAGGAACTATGAAGGGGTATACCTTCGATGCATAGATTGGGACTAAGATGCTAAGATAATTGAGGAATTTCATGGGTAGTTTGGAACTATGCATGGCTCAGCTAATGCCACTGCCCACTAGATTCTCTGGGCTAGATATTATTGGCCCTGCATCTTTAATGATGTCTATACTCATGTTAGTAGATGCCACACTTTCCAAACACTAACACATCATGAGCGGAACCCAGCCATGCCTCTGCAGCCAGTCTTTAAAGTTAGACCATTTTCCCAATGGGCATTTGGTTTTATCAGGAAAATTAACCCCAACTCATCTACCAACCATCGGTACATTTTTACTACTACCTATTACTGCACCTGATGGTCTGAAGTGATTCCTTGCAAAAAAAACACGGCAGATGCAGTTATTAAATTCCTGGAAGAAAACATAGTCACCCATTTCTGAAGCCCTTTTGCTAGTGTGTGACAATGGTCCAACATTTTCTTCTATGCAATTACTTGAATGGACCTATGAAAGGATGATCACCTTAAATTTGTAATACCCACTCATGTTTTTCTTTCTAGTTTAGGATGTCATGCTCTTTTAGGCATTGGATTCAGTTGTTTGGCCAAATTCTTTTAGGCCACATTTCATGTGAGCTGATATTGTTTCATTTGATGATGATACTTGTTTATGATGTCGTGATTTTACTTTATGCATAGATAGATGTGATGATGTTATCATGTTGATTATTATATGTCAATTTCAAATTTTGATGTACTTACCCCATACTTGCATGTGTATGGTTGTCTTATATGTGAATGTACTTGTTGATGTGTTGTTGTGGTAGAGGACGGAGACGTAGTTACTTTCTTCGGCGAGATCCACACGTTTGACCGATCCCTATCATTGATTGTAATATTATAGTATGTATGTACATGCGTGTTCTTTGATGATAGGATTGCAGGTACAGGGCATCGTCTTCCCTGAATTGGCAGGAGTGAGCGTGCCCATAAATATTCATCTCAATGGTAAAGAGGGGAGGTAACATACA
>MU214850.1:24731-43465 GCA_018584345.1 Thuja plicata | reverse complement strand
GATGTGCCCTCACCCATGCTTGAGTTCTAGTATAGGCTAAGATGGTTTGGAGAAGATGTTAGTTTCCCTGCGAGGTATCTGACATAGTTAGTGGGCCTTGTCAGTATGAGAGGACATTAGCTCCGTGGATGGTCACTTGGGTGCCGAAATCTGTTGTGATTATCTGGGCTGAACTTGAGGGTAGACCTACATGATGACACTTTCCTATACACATGCTAGATTTCCTACATTGTCAGTTGCCTCTAGATTAGTGAGTCTTACCTTATCTGATGATTAGTATACCAGATTAGAGAGCTATCAGGATCCCTTTCTTAGTGGTTATACCTTGTTGGTTTTGGATATCCGATTGGGATCTGTTGTTATCTCCTCAGCACGGTGGGGTGGACCTTTGTGGTTCCACACGGATGCGTGGTAGTGATTCTTTATCCATTGAGATTCGACGTCCTTGTACCAGGTGCTTGATGGTTCTTTGCGGATGAGCTCTTTATGTTCCTTCATCATTTATTATGTAATTTGATTATTGTATATCTTGTATTAGAGTATCGCATGTGATACCTAATCTGGAAATTGTAATAGTAAGTAGATTAGAGTGATTACTACATACCCTGCGATGTGTGCAGTGGATGTGAGATATGGTGGTTTCATGGTTATCCATGAGGATTTTAGTTATGGTTATGTAAGTTGTAATTGTTATGTTTAATTAGATGGAATCTGTTGTTATATTGTTAGTTGTGTTTTGCTTTAAGTAATTCAACGTCATGGGACCCTTGATTCATGTAATCTATGTGAGTGTAAGACATGTGTATAAATGGTAATCGCTTCCACATGATTGTATGTCTCTTTATGTTAACTTTTAAAAAAAAATTATTCAGCACACATAGTGACATGTTTAGGTTAATCTCTCTTGGGGTCCCTGGCGGGGCGTTACAAAATTTCTCTAGCAACTACTACCCCCAGGGTAATGGTGTGGCTGAATCCACTAATAAAAATTTGTTGGAGGTGATCAAACATCTGTTAGAACAAAACCCCTAGGAATGGCAGAAAAAGCTTAGATTCTCCCTCTTGAAAGATCGTATCAGAATAAAGGCAGCCCTGGGGACATCCCCATTTAACCTGGTTTACGGCCAGAATCCAATATTCCCTATCAACTTACAAATCTCGGTCTTATTGTTTATGCAGGAATTCAACAACAGGGATAACATCATGGAAGTTTGGCTGCTAAATTTGGTGAGAATGGAGGAAAAAAGAGATGTGGCACTAGAACACTTTGCACGTCACCAAGTAGTTGTTAAACGCTGGCTTGATCGAAGAGCCCAATTCAAGGCCTTTCTAATTTTGGACTTGGTCCTTCTATTGGACAAGGTATGAGAAAAGAAGGGAAATCACACAAAGAGTTTCAATAGCTCTGGCTCAGACCATATTTGATATCTGAGATTTGTGCGGATTATACTTATTGCCTCAATACTATGACCCAAGAGGCTGTCCCATTTCTTGTCAATGGACAGTTACTCAAGCACTATTTTGAGTGAAGTAGGTGGTATGTTTGTCCAAAGTTGTACTATATGTAAAGTACTTGCTTGTAAATATCCTTCCTGGTGCTCCTCTTGGAGTTCCTTGTCCTTGTAAATAGCTCGTCAGCCGTCCTTTAGGACCACCTTCCTTTTTTGTGTTTGCCTTTGTTTTTGGCTTTCTTTTGTTTTGTGTTTGTTTTCCAGGCTCCCAACACATTGTCTTCTTCTTGTAGATAGGTATAATTTGCATAACATCTAGTCCCTAGAATGGTACCTTATGTATTTTTGGTATTTTTCAATCTATGGTTAGCATGGTGAAATTTTTCCACACTCCGGAGTTGTTTTATGTGTATGATAACAGGTTACTGGTAATCTTCATCAGATTCATATCTTGAAAGTCTGGACATCGATTAACAGAAAATCTAAGGAGCAAGTAATCGCATGGTCCTTGAGGGAAGATTGGTTGCATTGGTTAATTGGCCAAGCCTAAAAATCATAAAAATATCTTGGGTCTAGAACATTCTCTCCTATTTATAAATTTAAAATGGGTGGCAAGGTGAAAGGAGTACTATCATGAAATTTAGCTAAGCTTAAGGTTCACAGTGAAAGAAGTACTGCCTTCCCATCTTCAAAAGAAAAAAAAAAAAAAGAATAGAGAATTTCGGTATCTGGGGGAAATGTGCAAGATAGGATGACTTTGGTTTGATTTATTCAATGCCTCCTCTCTATTGCTCCCATAAATCATCAGATTGATTTTCTTTCAAAGCACACACCTTACAGTTGACAAAAGACCAAAATATTGAATCAATGATGAGTTAGATTTTCTCAGACACCTCACGCCTTGCAAGAAGAATGCTCCAGGTAAATATTAATTTTGGTTTTGCTAACTAGAGATTCTAAAGTTCTCAAATGTGCTAAGAAATTAGTCCCAGTGGGTTGTCATTTTTTATGCCCTGTATACCCATCCCTACATTTTGTAGGTAGAATGTTGGGTCCCCCCTTTTTGCTTTTGTTTTTCCTTTGTTCCTTTTTTTTCCTTTTGTTTTTCTCCAGGCTTTGCTTCTGTGAGGGTTGTTTTCTTTTTCTTTTTTTCTCTTTCCTCTGGGACCCGGTCTAGGAGTGTGTTTGTCTTCTTTGTTCTTGCCGAATCCTGGACTCTGAGATTCTCTATCATCATGTCTTCTTTTGTTGGAAGGTGTGTCTACATGGAATCCCTAGGATCAGAGTCTAAAGGTTTTCCTTTTCCAGAGTTTGCAGAAGGGAAGTAGGATGTTTTACCCTAGGGGTATAAATAGGTTTTACCAGTCATTTTCACACTTACCACAATCAAAATACTCAGAGAAATTAGAGAGACTCAAAGATGATTAAGGTGATAAGACATCATTTAAGTTCAAGTTTCTCTTTGTGATTAATAGTAGATTAGTAGTAATTTGTGGTGGTGTGTTAGTAGTCATTTGAAGCTTCCTGGCTCACAGAGTGCCTCCCATGCTCTTCTTTTTGCATTCTCCATGTTTTTAGGTAGGCCCTTCTGGTTCTCCTTCGTGCTTTCTGGTGTGGTTTCTAGTTTTCATTTTCATTTTGGTTTTTTTTGTCGTGTCTTTGTGTTTGCTTCTTTTTGTTTCTGGTTTTGTTTTTGTTGTCACCTCCCGTTGGTGGGATGGCTCTTCCAGAGGGTTGTCCATCCTCTGTGTAGTTGTAAGCTGGTGTAGATATCTTGTATATACTTGGTAGTTCCTTTAAAAATCTTGTAAGTTCTATAATTCTCTATAAAAGTTTGTATATAGGCTTGTTTTCAGTTGACCCATGAGTTGTGCTTTGGCCTTCATGGTACTTTAGTCCTCTGTAAATTTGTATATTCCATATATATCCTTTCTACTTTGTGGCGAGCTCACCATGCCCTCTTGTGTTTCAACCTAATTTGTTGAGCTCGCCCTCATGGAACATACCTGGCTCGAACTCGATACGTCACTTGTTCGAGCCATGACAACTTTCTCTCTCCTCTGTCATGTTGTCTTAATGGCATGATTAATTTCCCCATGAATGAGAATTAAAAACCCATTCCATCTACAATTCATTTCCCTCATGTTAGCCCACTTGTCTCCATTAAGAGCCTTTATTCCACCTATCGCGTGGCCACGTGATGACCCATGTTAGCCGAGTATGAATTGTTGTCGGTCACGTCAATAATAGCTAGTTTCTATGGACTCTAGGTGCTGAGAAGTCCCTGGGTCTTCATCCTATTTTTGTTGCTGAAACTAATACCCTGGATCCTCTGGGCATTGATCAAAACCCAACCTTTGATAACTTTGATATTATGGGATTACGATACATACTAATACTTTTCAAACATGTGCAAAATGGTGGTGAATTCCTCAGAGTCCCTAAAAATTTGTATTTGTTTTATCATATTATATGTATTGATAGTTTTTCGGTCTTGCAGGTTGCCAATAATCCAATCAACACGTCTGAAGTGACAACTCCTAATAGTCTGAAGTTTCCAACTCCCTCCACTAAGTTATCCATGAAAAATAAGGCTGAGAAGATGCTGGCCAAACTACCATTAACCTCCAAATACCCAAGGGAGGGTGTTCTTGTGGGGTCCAAGGTGCACTCTAAGTTGTAGGAAATAATAGATACAAATCCCAGACTATGGGCTGAAATGCAGGGCTTGGTCCAAGCCATATACCAACAGAGGACCGCCGGAGATGATATGGTGAAATACATGGCTGCCTCTGGGATCATCAAGGCCACAATTTTTCCCTACTTGGAGTAAGCACCAGAGATGATACTTCAACTAGCGATGCTCTAAAATGCTCCCACCTAAGTTGTCTTTCTCGTTGATTGTCTACCACTACACTACCTGGCGCCCATCATCAATTTGGATGCGGCCACTTTTGCTTCAGGCTGGGAATCCTCCAATTCAAGGGAGTCATTGTTCTCTCTTGGTCCATGTCACTGAAGGAGTTTTGGGAAACTTCCCTCCTCACTTGACAAAATCTCAATACTCACTGGTTGAAGTCCCCAAGGAAGGACTATAAAAAGATGAAGCTAGAGATTCCCTGTGGGGACTTTAAAGAATGTATTCAGGTGGGAATCATATTTCTATGCAGGATCTTTGGAGAGCCCCATGCCTAAGAATTTTTGGCATGGATATATTACTTGCTCTACTACATCACCACCCACAGTCAGACCTTCAACTGGGCGGCTATCATCACCAATTAGGTAGATACACAGCTAAAGAGCATCCTCCAAAATTCAAAGTTCTACATGACATCTTATGTATTCTAGGCACTAGACCAATAGAGACCTACTTTTTAGGGATTGTAGATAGTGGGAATTCTTGGGAATGGGCCCATCTAGTTGGTTCCCCGGGAGCATTATCCCCAAGTTTAGTGGGAACTTAGCTTCCCTAATTTTTGCAGGGTAAACAATGCGTTTATCTACCACAACATTTTGACACTTACTCGAGACATTGGGTACTAGTTGTCGCAGGAGGTGATGAACCTACTGAGCACTTATGGAAACTACTTTATTCAATTTCAACAGTATACATACATTCGGGTGACTGGCTTCTCTATGAAACCCTACCTACTCCCTAGGTATTGCGGGGATAGGATCATTCTTTTGGAGTTATGCAGGCAAATCCTGGAGCTCCACACATTCTTTTCCTTGAAAAAGGTCGTATAAATCTCATTCCCAATGGTTTGTGGAAACTATTCTTAAAGTCTCGCGGTAGCCAAGGAGGGTGATAATGAATTAAAGAGTCTGGGACTAGCGGAATTCCACTATACCAGAAGAAACTTTGACCTAGTGGGAACGATAAGGGAGGCGCTACCCCGAGCATCCACAAAACACAAAGATGACATTGAAGATTTCTTGGTAGATTGCAAGGATAGTTTTGATCTCCAGGCCACGAAGCATTCCTAGATGTCCAAGGGTTTAATGAAGGCCCTCAACCTTCGGGGCTTCCCAAAATATTTTATAGATGATGGGCCTCTAGAAGACCCATTATATGAAGAACAGGGGATAGAAAAATTGGATCTCCCTCTGGATGATTGGGGCACCTCAAAGAACCTAACAATTGAAGATGTGTGTCACCCGATTATCGATAATATTCATAAGAATTTTGAGTGGGTGTGTCTGAGGAGCACCCGAAAAGGCCCTATTATGTAGAGGTCTGCTTCAACCTCTGGGTCTACAGGACCAAGAAAAGGAAATGGGAAGGAGAAAGAAAGTTCCCCGGCCCAAGTGCCTCCCCAAGGTCCTCTCAACATGATGGCACAAATTCAAGAACAGATGGAGGTGTCTAGGTTAACGAGCCAGAAGATAAGTGCCTATCTCTCCCCCAGTCTCCTTGCAACTCTAGTGGCATTTTCTTGCCCGGTAGGATCCCCATCATTGGAAACACTAATGAGTAGGAAGACATTCCCTAAAGTGGAGTTTGTGGATATTCTGGATGTCGGGGCCCCGTTACAAAGAAAGAAGAAGTAGAAGGTGACCCATTCCCCAAGTATAGACATGGGCCTTGGCATGCCCAATGTTCCCCCAGTGGAAGTCTATTCAAACTCCCCCGAACTAGATGATATATCAGAGGTCTCTCCCCGACATGAAAACTTTGATGACATCTTTAGGATGGATGAGCTTAGGAACCTGCATGGGGAAATAGACAACGCAGTGTTAGAAATTGCCACCTAGGAGAAGGAAAAGACCCTTGCTGGGAAAGAAATCCCTGAAAAATAAGATACCACAGAGCAGGAAGTCCGGGTAGAAGCAAAAAAGGAGCCCAAGTGGGAGGAAACACCGGTCTAGGAGACTAAGACAGGATCAAGGCAAACAATAGACAAGAAACTGATGACTAGGGAAACTAGACCCACAAGATCAAGCATACCCCCAACCGTCATGCTTTAAATACCTTTGGTTACTCCAGGTGATCAAGTACCCCAGAGTAAATTTGATGAGGTGATCTTAGTGGCCCAAATGCTAAACATTGGCCACACACCTCTACCGCCTCTGAAGGATGTTCCAACTAAGAAAGTTGTCACAATAAATGACATTGAAGAAGAAGAAGAACAACAGCAAGATGAGGGGAAAAACCCTGAAGATATGAATGTCGATTCACTTGATACTAAGAAGGAAGGGGAAATCCCTGATGATACAAGTGATGCTGATGCTAGTGAAGAGGAGATCTTGGATAGCATGGATAAGGACACCACCAGGGTGGAAGATAGTGAAGCCTCCGGGGAGCGGGAATAGGAACAGGAAAAGGAGAAATTGCCCGATGAAATTGTAGATACTGGGAATGCACCGACGGACTCTGAAGGGAGCCCCAACACCTAGGCCTTAGCAACAAAACCACCCTAGCCACCATAATAGCTGATGGAATCTAGAAATAGAAATGCCCCAGTGGTAGCAATAGGTGTTCCCAACTCCCTAGCCAAGATGATGGCCCAGAATGCAGAGGCCAAGAAGCCTAAAAAGGCCAGGAAAGTCCATACCCTTTGAACCAGTCCAGGAGGAAGCATAGTTGCAATAATTGAAAAAACTTCCCTAGATACAGATGTGGCAGCCACAAGAGCTGACGATTATGCGATCATAGAGGTTCCTCTGAGGAGAAGAGACAAGTAGGGAGAGTTAGACCTGCTGAGAGAGGCAACCCAGGCAGTGGAAGCCTTATATGATAAACAAACATAAAAGTTGAAGGAGGAAAGAGAGAAGAATGAAAATCTCCTCAGACTTCTAGCTGAGCTTACATAGCCCCTAGCCAAGATCCATCTGGAAGCTTCCACCTCTGGACCACCGCTTCTATAGGGTGACATGGATGCTCTTAGGGCCATGAAGAAGAAGGCATAGGTTGTGGATGGGTGGGTCACTGAGCAGATAAAGGTCATAAGGAAATTTTTAGATGTATCACTCCCAGCCCTTTACTAGGCCAAAAATCTCTTGGGCCAAGTAACAAATGCCATTATTATATGGGAAGGAAACTTGGAGAAATATGAAGGGTGGAAGACCAGGTTAGATGGAGTCATCAACTCTAGGGAAGAGGCCGTCATGGAGATGGGAATTTTGGGAGAGGATTAATTCAAATTCCTCTGGGCCCACTACTCTAGACTTGACCTCAAAATTAAGGTATCCAAGCAACTGGGCACAATCCTAAGGGAGAAAGTCACGGTGGTCCGTTGCCCATTGGACCTATTCAAAGCATTCATTGTAAGGGTTCACAAGTCGACCCCTTCACCATGGGAACATGCACTCCAAAGGACTACATCCTCAGTAAATATGATGAGATGATGGAGTCCTGATATTAGTCTGCCAGAGAATTTGACGAAGGAAAGCTATCAATAATATCTAAGATGATGCTCGAGGATCATGAATCTATAAAATTAGTAGAAGAATTTTGGAATGGGGTTGGAGAAGTTGAAGAGAAGTTTAAGGCCATCTACGACTAGAGGAATAGTATTAAGGACATAGATGAAGATGGCATCAACCAATTTTTGGAGGTATTCAAGAATAGTAAAGGACAATGAAGTTCTCCAGATTTTGGGGATTATCTCCAGCAGGGTGTAATTTGAGAATTCATTATTCTTTGAGCATAAGCCCCTAGACTTTGGAATTTCAGATCTAATAGTTTTGTATTCTTTGAGTGACCCATGTCCAGGTTCCCTGGAGCTGACCGGTCACTAAATAGAAATCAATAAGGGTGTCAGAAAGTAGGTGACCCTAGCAGGGCATGTCAGTTCAAGGGATGGCCCTAATAGGTGATCTTTTGAAGGTGCCGCTCCAGTATTAACCACCTGGTGCATCAAAGACAGTAAGCCTTGAACTCTAAAAATATTAGATTTCCTCTACTCTTTCTTCAACACTCTTCTTGAGGTTGATTATTCTATCCTTCCTTCTTATCTACTTCTGCCAATCTGTCAGATGTATTCTCTTTTTGAGGTGATTGTAAGTGGTGCAAGTAGTACCAGCCATTAGATATTATATTTTATTTTTGAGTGTAAAGTTAGATTAGGTTGATCTTTAGGGTATGTGTATAAATAAGAAGTTTGACCTCATTTCAAGGGTCAATGAAATTTCTAGAAAACTATTAATGAAGAAGGAAGGATTCTCGCAATGACATTATTGGTGTCTTGATCTCTGAGTTAATACTCTTTTGTTGTGTATGTTTCTGATGTCCTTTGCTCTAATGTTTAAGTAGATTAATAACCTCTTTTCCCCATTTCTATTGAATATGTATGAACTGATGGTTCTGTATGCATTTAGTATTTAGTGTTCCTATCCATAGCCTATTTTGTTCCAATTATTTGAAATATGTTCCTCCATGTTATAACTAATTGGTCCCATTTATGTCTGGCTGAGCTGCCTTGGTTACAAAATTTGGATAGGGAAGTAGCCATTATGCATCATGTTCAATAAGATCAATGACCAATACCAAGCCAAAAAGAGGAAAGGGGTCTTCAAACTTAATACTACACTATTGGATGATGAAGATAATATTGAGGCTATCATAATGGCTATTGCCCTATCCAAATTCTGTAACCAAGGTAGCTCAGCTAGACATAAATGGGACCAATTAGTTATAACATGGAGGAACATGTTTCAAATAATTGGAACATTTAAATTTGAATAGCCAATACCATTAGGAGACAAGGACTGCAAATCTCACAGCTGAATAAAACCTAGAAGGTGTCAATGTTAATTGTTTAGAAGATGAAGCTCCCACAAAAAAATGTACTTAAATTGATTCCCCATGGTATAGAGATATGGTGCATTTAAATGTTATGCATTTCTCTTTTCTCATTATTAATCATATTGTTTAGATATTTCATGTTGTGTAAGTAATGTACAACTACTCCTTAAATTTACATAAAGAGTTGATTTAAAAAGTGTTTGTATGTCTCTTGAATGGTTGGCTTCTCAAATGGTTGATTCCTTGATTTTAGGGATGGAATCACCTTTCTAAACTTTATTACTTACTAAAGTCCTTTTGAATGGAGTGACTATAGAATGGATCACTCAGATCTAACTGAAATGGCAGGGGTAAATAAGGGAATAAGATGTAGGCATGATGTTAAAGTGTGTTTACATAGAATTTATCATTTTGCAGAGCTCAATGCTCGATAGTTCTTAGTAGTTCTCAGTAGTTAGATGCTCTCTTGGAGCCATTGATGTACACACCAGTGATGCTGGAAACCTATTAATAAAAAAAGAAGAGTTCTAGAAATGACGTTGTTGGTGTTCTAATCTTTGAGTTAATGCTCTTGTGTGTTATATGTTTTTGATGTCCTTTTCTCTAATGTTTTATGTATATTAACGACCTCTTTTCCCTTTCTATTGAACATGTATGAATCACTGGTTCTATATATGTTTAGTATTTAGTATATTTCCTTAGAGCATGGTTGATGTTTGAAATATTTAGCATAACTATAAGTAGAAGGAATGAACTCCTAAATCTGGCATATCGTTTGAAGTTTATTTGGTAAATTAATGTGTGCTTGCACAAAACCCTAACCTACTAATGAAATCCCTAGAGAAGATGAGCCAAAAACCAACTATCTCCGCAAACAAAAATAGTCACACACCCAACTTAGCTCCCACACTGTGGAGACCTGACACTCATGTGCTTGAAGGCCCGAAGAACTTATTCCCCATATAACCTTTATAGGTAAAGTTGGCCAGTACCCAGGTACTTGGTGATAACTTAAATCTGTTGATGAGACTGGTCACAAAGTCTCGTCAACACCACCCGATCAAGACCATGTCAAAACACGATCCACGAACCTCTCAAGATCACTGGATAGGAAGAAGACTTTGAATTTTATTGTGAGATCTAGCGCTAGCCACAATATTAAAACTCTATCCATGGTCTGTGCTTGATCTTAGAAATAAGAAAGCATATTCCAAATCATTTGGAGATTATGAGATAAGAGCTTGCGCTAGATATAGAATATTCCTTGGTCACGCACATGACAAAAATAAGACTTAAGTGGCTCTGAGAATTCCTATTTTTCATCTAACCTGTACCTACGAGGAAATCCACTTGTCAAGTAGGTGTGATGCCTTGATCATTAAATCTCAAGAAAATTTTCATTGAGCCTTTACACCTTCCATTGGATCCTTTCAAAATTGTCTGTACTTTAATTTGTCCTTTATCCTCGGTCTTTAACTTGTATTTAACTTTCACTTTAACCCTGAATGATAATTTTCCTCTTGTCTCCAAGTCGCTAGATTATTTTCTTAACTCTGATTTTATTCTGAGATTATACGCCAGCCTCTCGATGAGAACCCTGTAAGAAACTGATCAATGACTCACATGAAATCTCAAGATCAATCTGTACTTAATAAATGCATTCCAATATCATGTGCATGCCACACGATCAAGACAAGATCAATGATCCTCACCAAATCTTTGAAAGATTTGAAGACTTTAAAATTCTCAAGAGATTACGCGCAAGCTATAAATTTTAATCTCAATAAATGGGTCATATTTAATTCGTGCTAACTTAACTCTTAACTTTAACTTGACTCAAGTCATATGGAGATTGCACAACTAACTAAGATCTCCAAGTCACTGAATAATTTCTTATCCCTTGAGTTAATCACAAGATCATGCATAGACCACATGATCGAGGTTAAGTAAAGAACTTGATCAACGACCAGCGTGAAATATCAAAAAAATTATGTACTTGATCATTTCATTGAGAGATCACACACCAACCACAATATTTCATCTACATCAACGATTCTTGTGCAATCTTGAGATCTTTAACTTAACCTTAAATAGATCTGGAGATCTCACAACCAAAGAGAAAAAGTAACCCCGCCTTGACCATAGGTTTATCTGGAGATCACGAAACAACTAAGTCTTGAGGTTGCCAAAAGAAAATCCTAAATGATGGTTTTCTCAGAGATTACACCCAAGCCACAAGATCAACATCAAGATCAGTGGCACATGTTTAATCTTGAAATAGAAAGATCATATTCCATATCATTCCAAGATCACGCGATAAGGTAAAGACCAATAAAAAGGAATATTCTTTGACCAAGCACATGACAGAATGAAAAATTAAGTGGTTCAAAAAGGTAATGACAAATTATAAACAAGGCACAAAGGGTTTAGGGATTTTTTAAACCAACAACTATAAATTTGAAACTAGGGTTTAATACTTTGCAAGACATAGCAGGATCTTTCATTATTTAAAGAAGATTTTTCATAGAGACCTAGGGTTTTAGTTCAAAGATCAATGGAGCTATGAGCTAGACATAAAAATTTGGAATTTTAACAGGGGCTAAAAACCTTTTTTTGTAACCCTACAAAGGTCCAAACCATATTGTAGAAAATAGACAAAATATGACCAACAATGGCTCTGACTAAGGATGCGTGTTTATTAGATCAAGGAAAGAACCTAGATCTCTAGGAAAATAAGACCACAACTATGCATAGCTGTGCAACAAAACTATGGAATATATACAAATGTACAACCTACAACAAACTAGCACACCTAAAATGAACTACCTATATATATGACTACTGTGTATGGAAACTTTCAGTTAAAGAAAGGTTTTAGGAATTGTCCATGTACTGGCAATTCCAATACCTCATCATCCAAATTTATTAAGAAATATGAATCCTTACCATGTGTCTTATGAATGATATAAGGCCCTAGCCACAAGGATTCAAACTTTTTATGTTTCCCTTTATCTTCAGCCTTAGCATTCCACTGTAATACCATGTCATCTAGCTGAAACTTTCTATTATTATCTCTTTTTCCAAACATATATTTCATTTTCTATTGTCTCTTCAAGTTATTATGTTGTCCCTCTCTTCTAATTTTATCCAATTCAACTAAATGGATCATTCTATTGTGCATAGCATCACTTATTTCAAGACCTTATTCCTCAAAGAATTTATAAACATGAAGTAAATTATTCAATGGTATCCTAGCCTGTATACCATACACCAAATCAAAAGGGGACTTGTCAATATCCTTTTTCATAGTTACTCTATTAGCCCATTAGGCTAATTTCAACTTAGAATGCCAAGCTCTTTTATTTGTTGTTAATTTTTTCTTTAAAATCTGTAGAATACTCTTATTAGTAGATTCTTCTTTTCCATTAGGTTGGGAATGATATGGGGAAGAATATGACATCATAATTACATATTCATCACTGAAATCCTTAAACTCTTCTAACCTAAAACACATCACATTATTCATCATCAATTTTTGTAGGGACACCAAATCTGGTCAGAACATTTTCCATCAGAAAATCAATAACCACCTTACTAGTTGCCTTCTTAGTGGGAATTTCCTCTATCCATTTTGTGAAGTAATCTATAGAAACTAGTATCCAACTATGTCCACCACTAAATTTTTTTAAGAACTCCCCAATGAAATCAATTCCCCACATGGAAAAATGTGCCTCAACCACTACTATATTTAGTAACAAAGCACCAGAATACTTGAGCTTGGAAGCAAATCTCTAACATGCTTCACACTTTCTTACAAACTTTACGAAACCTTTAAATAAGTAGGGCCAAAAATAACCAGCCCTCAAAATCTTATAAGAATTAGTTTTGGCAAAGTAATGTCAACCACACACACTAGCATGCATTTGTTTTAGGACCTTTTCAGCTTTCCCCTCATCTAGGCATAACAAAAGTACACCATTTCTTTCTTTCCAAAATAAATCTCCTTGTACTAATGTGTATCTTTGAGCTTGCAATCTTAGGGTTCTTTTCTAATTATCAGTCATAATCTCAGGGCACTTGGCATTTTTGAGATAGTACATGATATCAACATAATAGGGTTGTCTTTCAATACTGGTCACTCTTGAATCTTGTACTTCTACATTATTTACCTAAACCAAATCCATATTATCTTCTTTCATTAACTTTTCTAGGCCAATTCCTCTTACTAATTTGGTTATATAGATTTCCAAATTAAATTCTTGAATCCTATTTATCCATTTGCATCACTTTCCAGTAACCTCTGATTGAGTAATAATGTCCTTGATTGCTGCATGAGGTACATATGAAATCACTTTTGCACAAACCAAATAAGGTCTGAATGACTTCATAGATTTAACTAGGGCATATTCTTATTTTTCCATCATCTCATAGTTCAAATTTGTAGCTTGGAGGGATTTATTGAAAAATGCAATGGGGTGGTCATAACCCTCCTCATCCTTTTGTAGTAACACAACATCAATTGTATGGAAAGATGCAAAAGAAAATAATGAAAATAGCCTACTTTAATTAGGAGACCTTAAAATAAGTGCTTCTTGAACTGCCTCCTTGATCTTTTCAAAAGAAAATTGTGCTTCTTCATCCCACTTAAACTTTGCATCCTTTTTAAAAATTTAATTATAGGCTTAACAATTTCTGCAAAGTTAGCAATAAACCTCCTCACAAAATTAATCTTTCCTATAAAAGATTGTACTCCTTTGAAATTCTTTGGAGCAGTGACCTTTTGAATTACTTCTATCCTCTTTGGGTCAATTCTTACTCCCTCCTTTGAACCAATGTGTCCTAGTAACTTTCCTTTTGTTACTGCAAATTGACATTTCTTAAGATTTAAAAAAAAACCATATTACAAAGCCTTATTAAAAATATTTTCTAAATTCCCACAATGGTCCTCTTCTTCCTTGGAATATGTTGTCAAGTCATCTTGTTAAATCACCATGAATAAATCAATAAATTCTTTAAATGCAACATCCATAGCTCTCTGACATGTTTCCCCTGCATTTATGACACCAAAGGGCATCCTAATATACACATATGTTCCCTATGGAGTAGTGAATGTAGTTTTAAATTGCTCTGATTCCTTTACTAATACCTAGTTGTAACCTCAAAAACCATCCATCATTGACGATAAATCACAACCAGTGACTTTTTGCAACATCACATTCATGTTAGGAAAATAATAATTATCTTTCAAAGATGCAATATTCAGGTTCCTAAAATCAACACAAAGCCTTATATCACCATTCCTTTTCCTCACTGGGACCAGATTAGAGACCCAAGTTGAATGTCTTATGGGTTGAATAATCCATGCATCCCTCAACCTCATCAATTCTTATTGCATTTTGGGGGGCAATAATGGGTTGATTGGTCTCTAATTTTGTCTGAATGTCTTGGCATATGGTTTCAATGGGATCTCATGTTGGAAAAGGTCCTCCATATAGGATTTTAGGTCCTCATATGACCAGGAAAACACATGCTTGTATTTCCTTAACAATTTTATCATATTGGTCCTAAGATGGGATTCTAACCTCCTTCTAATATATACTATTTTAGGTGTTGTTTCTAATCCTAAATTTACTTCCTCCAAATCCTCAATTTTAGCACTGCTCCTTTTTTATAAATGATCATCTTGATCATTGAACAATGCTTCTAGTTCTATTTTCCCCTTAGGAATCTTATTATAACTCAACTGGACAACCTCATTTCCTAAAACAATATCCTTGTCATCAATCACCTCAACTAAAGAACTACAATCTACATGTTGGCCTTCATAATGGTCAAGGCATTGAATAAACCTAAGAATATCTTGATCATCCTCAAAAAAATTTTAGTTGTAAACATTATCAGGGAAAACTAGTATAGTCTTAACTTCCACAATTGATACCTCACTCAAAGTCAAATCACCATTCTTTAAAGAAACATTAGATATAAAATCAGCCATGATGTTTTTTTACCTTTCTATCAATTCAATGTTAAAGGCATCAAAAAATTCAATCTGATCCCAAATAGAATGCTTGTACATTTTTAATCTATCATTTTTTATAGCATACTTGGATCTAACTTGTGCTACTAATAGCTCAGAATCCACATAAATGTTTAAACATTTGATACCATGCCTAGTAGCAATATTTAATCCCAAAAACAAGGCTTCATACTCAGCAGTATTATTTGTACACTAAAAATTTAACAAGAAAGAGTATTTGAATGTAGTACCTGATGGAGAAATAAATAAAACACCAGATCTTGATCCCTCTTTGGAACAAGCTCTATCAAAGTACATTTTCCATAGGCCACCTTGTTGTGTGTTCAGCTCTTCAATTAATGGATCAATATTTTTGCATTGTGGAAAGATCTTCTCTATTCTGAAGTTTTCCATGTCTACATCCACACAATAATTAAGCATATTATCTTGCACCTTCTCAACAGTCACTAGTGCTCAAAGTTTTCTATAAAATTTTAATTCATTCCCATTTACTAGGGTTGTTGCATAAGATAAGTCCAATTGGACATGACCTCCAACTACTGCGACTTGTTGTCTAGATAATAGGATACCATAATGGGGTTGGGTATCTACAACAACTACATCCATTTTGTAAGTTGCCTCAGGAGATAAATGTTAAGTTTTAGGATAACTGCAAATGTAATAGCACTCTATTTTGTATGTGTTTTCCAAATGCAACAATATCTCTTTCATTTATATTAGGAATGAGGCTAGGAGAGACATGTCCCTTCATGGGACATGTATATTCATTATTATTTATAAGAAAGGACATGCCTCTTCCTATTAATTATAATTTGATCAATCAATTATTAATTAAGAATAATATAATAATTTAATATTGAATATTAAATTTCATATGATTAATAATAATATAACATATATAATATATTATTATTAATCAACATGTATTATATATATTCTAATGATCATAAGACTGAAGCTACAAACATTAACACTCCCTCTTGGCTAGGGAGGATGATCAAACAAAATGTGTAGTGGTCTCCTGTGTCAACACTTATGACCCTCACCATAGCTATACAAAACATCAACACTCCCTCTTAGCTAGGGAGGATAAATCAATCCAATGTTAACACTTATATGACAATTGATAACATCAATCATATGATGTAAGCAATAAAAGCATCATCCTCATGATGTAATCAATAGAACATAATCTTAAGATGTGGATTGCCTCCATCGATGATTCTATCCACAAGATCTTAGGTGGATTGCCTCCATCGGTGATTCTATCGACAAGCTCTTGTGTGGATTGCCTCCATCGGCGATTCTATCTACAAAAGCACAAGCTTTATAATGGATTGCCTCCATCAGCAATTCTATCCACAAGCTCTCATGTGGATTGCCTTTATTGGTGATTCTATCCACAAACTCACAAGATTTAATGTGGATTGCCTCAATTGGTGATTCTATCCACAATTTCCCGGGTGGATTGCCTCAATCGGCGATTCTATCCACAAGCTCTTGTGTGGATTGTCTCCATCAGAAATTCTATCCACAAACTCATGAGCTTTAATGTGATTGTCTCAATCAGTGATTCTATCCACAAGTTCCCGGGTGGATTTCTTCAATCAGTGATTCTATCCACAAGCTCTCGTGTGGATTGCCTCCATCAGCGATTCTATCCACAAAATCATGAGCTTTAATGTGGATTTCCTCAATTGGTGATTCTATCCACAAGTTCTCGGGTGGATTGTCTCAATCGGTGATTCTATCCACAAGCTCTCATGTGGATTGCCTCCATCAGTGATTCTATCCACAAACTCATGAGCTTTAATGTGGATTGCCTCAATCAATTATTCTATCCACAAGCTCTTGATTGGATTTACTCCATCGGTGATTCTATCCATAAACTCATGATCTTTAATGTGGATTGCCTCAATCGACGATTCTATCCACAAGTTCCCGGGTGGATTGCCTCAATCGGTGATTCTATCCACAAGCTCTCATGTGGATTTCCTCCATCGATGATTCTATCCAAAAACTCATGAGCTTTAATGTGGATTGCCTCAATCGGTGATTCTATCCACAAGTTCTATCTATTATGATTTGTTTCAGCCATCACAAGATGTCCATCATAATAGAAGGTAAAGTTATTGTAAGATCGTCACCTTTCAATAACTCTTACAAATACAAGTGATAATCATTTGGAAGTCGTCACTTCCTCATGAAGTACATAGTGGGCATGCCCATTAAAAATATGGAGTCACACACATGAAACCCATCATGCCTCGATGCATAGGGTGAAAACAAGGGATTTCACCTTGAACTTCTCTCATAGAGAAGAACTCATTGAGAAGATATTAATTTGTTGATCATCCAATATTTCTTAAGATGAATTGTTAGACTCCCTCTGAGTCTGATATCAATCTTCTTAGCTCCTCATCCAAAGATACTTCAAACTCCCTCTGTAAACAAATTCTTGTGCTTCTATCCTAAAGGTATGTCAGAAAGAGATTACAAATAGCTTATAAACTAAACTATCTCATACGAAAATACCAAAGATAGAAGCAAAAAATATTTTACTTGCCAATATTATATCATAAATTTAAAACTCAATAATTCATGTGCATTAATAAAACATGGAATACTTATCTTAAGTTTCAAATATTTCCTTTTGTAAGATGAGCCCATATAGGAAATATCAACTCTCATACAACTTTGAAGTTGTTTGTGGAGGACACGCTGCAGGAGATCATAATGTTATTCATGCTAGCCATGTTGACGACCTTCATATAGAGTGACAACCTAGAGTGGATGATCACCATTTTATTACTCTCCACTAAGGATGGTTCAAATGGAAATGTAACATTGGTTATCATTCCCCCCACAATGTACAATTCTCACTCTTATATTATTAAACAATACTCATGTCTTCTTGTTAAATTCCTTGAATGCTCCAAGAGAGGTGACACTATATAATTTATCTTTTCTTTATAGAAATAGACACCCTTCATTGAATTCATACTTCTTTGTTATTTCTTGATCATGATCATAACAAATTAATATATCTTTTTAATGAAGGTCATTTTCAGAAATTTCACATAGACCTGTACATATTCTGTCATAACTTTTGCATCCAATACTTTCTCTCTAATCTCTTTGGTCAAATTCTTTGAAATTTGGATTTCACCAACATATCCAAATTTTGCAAAATCCAACGGTGCATTTGTGAGATATGGTCCTTTTATCGAGACTTAATTTTCTGAGACAGTCACACATTCACCATCAAAAAACTACTCCCTTACATTTGCAGTCTGGCTCTGATACCATGTTAAGTTTTGGGATAGCTGCAAATGTAATAGCACTCTATTTTGTATGTGTTTTCCGAATGCAACAATCTATCTTTCATTTATATTAGGAATGAGGCTAGGAGAGACATGTCCCTTCATGGGACATGTCTATTCATTATTATTTATAAGAAAGGACATGCCTCTTCCTATTAATCATAATTTAATCAATC
>MU214850.1:3663-24712 GCA_018584345.1 Thuja plicata | reverse complement strand
AATTATTAATTAAGAATAATATAATAATTTAATATTGAATATTAAATTTCATATGATTAATAATAATATAACATATATAATATATTATTATTAATCAACATGTATTATATATATTCTAATGATCATATGACTGAAGCTACAAACATTACAAGAAAGCCATCTTAACTTCTACTCCTTTCAAAGTTCCCACAATAGGGAATTCTCTATTATCCATGGCAGAACACCTTCCATAAGAAGTATGAACATTCATACCCAATTCTTTCATTACACCATATGGCATCACATTTGCAGTGGCATGAGAATCAATCATACAATTTTTTACAAACTTATTTACCACAAGTTCTTCTTGTTCTAGGTTCATTTTCTCATTTCTATCCTCCATTTGTTCAAGTAAATCTTGAGAAAAAACATATTGAAAGGAAGAATGGGGTAATTTGCAGGTAGGACATCAAGGGGTATTTTCTACATTGTATGCAACATTTATTTTCAAAGGATCAGGGGTTACCTTTGTCTTTAGGCTCTCCTGATTTTCAACAATAGGTCTATCATCCTTATAATTTTTCTTCTATGGCATATCACTCAAATTTGGGATTTTATCATACCTTTGATATTGATACCTATTGTCATGAGGACCCCAGTCATTTTTATCAACCTTGGCAGCAAGGTCTTTTACAACACTTACTAGTTTATCCACCCTATCCTCATCCTTGACAGTTTTACTTATCTTTCCTTTTATATCCTTCCACAACCTTCCATCTTCTCTCTTTCCCATTTTTCCTGAGCCTTGCCTATTGCTTTCAATGTTTATAGCCATTTTATAAGCTTCACTCAGACTATGTGGATTTTTATCCCTTAAAAGATATGACATATTTCCTTCCATAGCATTGAAATATGTGGTTAAACATACTTCCTCATCTATTCTCAAAACTTGATATAACTTGTACTTGGCCTTTTGAAACCTACTATTGAAATTTGTCACTTTTAGTAGGGAATTTCTTAATGTTGTTAAATTCATTTAACATAAAACCTGAATTAACATGTTCACAATATTGTTCTTTAAAAATTTAAACAAGCTCTTCACAAGATGTTATACTATTTTTAGGTAAACTCCTATACCAGTCTCTAGCATCTTGATCCAAAGATTGAACATATAATTTCATGAGTACATCCTCATGATCAATTTCAAAGTCACTTATTTTATCAGTAAATGTTTTAAGATGTCCTTCACAAGTTATAGCATTATCTACACTGAACCTAGGGATTTTATCCCTTACCTCATTTGGGATGACATTTAGATAACTAGTGATGCCATCAAAAAACCATGGATGATACCTATCCACATGGATGGGTCTTCTTTAAAAATTTATAGTAGCATGAGCTCCACTTACTCCTACTGCATCTTCCTAATTTTTTGTGTTATTTGATACATTAGCAGCATGGTGGCCACCTAAAATTTTACACCTTGGAATGAGCCAAGAGTCTAACTTCTTTGACTGGACTAGCTACTTGTGTATCACTAGTGTTTTCAGTATTACTTATAACACTATTTAAAAAAGGCTAGCTTCTTTTTAATTTCAATTTCTTATGCTTCCAACTCAGCCCTTTCCAATTGCTTAGCAAGTTCTTTCTTTACCTTCCTGGCTTCTTCTAGCTCAAGATCTTCCTGTGGCATCCCACCTGAAGAAACCTCTTTTGGTTTAGGTTCTTCCATGTGGACACTATATTCCTTCTGGTTTCCCTTATTCTTAGGGTCTTGAGTTCCAAAGGCTTGGCTGATGATGGGTTTGTCTTAAACCTTCTTAGGTTCTACAACATTATTTATTGCCATTTGTCTCAATAATTGGGTTTTTAAATCATCAACCCTCATTTGTTTTTGTCTTATCAGATCTTCTTGTTCTTTATTTCTCTTTTGTGCAATGATAAATTTCTCTTGGAGTTTTCTCTCCAATTCATCAGCTTCTTCATCAGGACTTTCTGAATCTGGAAGGGTAGTATAAGATTCCTCTTCTCTCTCATTAGGAGAATAATAATCTCCATATGCACCCAATCCTAAATCTAGATCCTCTTCATACTCTGATATATTTTCTTCATGACTATTTTGGGTTGGATCCTCTCTCTTAATTTTCTCCTCTTGTTTATTATTTTAAGGAATTCTTTTATCATTCTTTCCTTTTCTTGACTGACCTCCTCTAGACGTAGTTGGAAGTCCATCTTCCATCTTTTCCTCTAGATGTTTTTCATCCAAGCTCTCGTATATTTGTTAGCCACATTGAGAAAGTGTGTATAGGATTATATATATATTACTCATTACTGACGCAAAGATTTCTCAGAGTCTCCACCCCAAACTAGTTGGGAGAATACCACACTAACCAAAAAGAATATTTTGCTTCAAAGTTCTCCAGCAAAGTCGCCAATTGTTTGGAGATTTTTCTTGCAGAATCCTATATAATAGCAATGCTTGACTCTTATAAAACCCAAATTCTGATTAATTCAAGAAACAAGCTCAATTAAAGAGGATTAAATCATCCTTTACTTTGAGCTCCATAAGCTCAGGCAGGTGTACTCAACTTGAATTACTATTCCTCAGTAAATCGTGTAGTGGATTAAATTTTCACAATGATCTGCTCCTACCTTTTACTTCAAAAGTTGATAACAAATCCTTCAAATGCTAAAAATCATCTTTATGCAAAGGCTCACAATCCAAACTATGAATTTGATAAGAGAAAATACAAGTGAAATAAGGATTCTCATCCTTCTTCTTTTTGAGTTCCAAACTCAGGAAAGGCTGACCTATTAACTGCCCTAAAGATGTAGTACTTTTCAACAGGAAATCTTAATACAACATAAAAATGAAAATGGTAACAGTTTGTATATAAATTTGATGGGAACCACATAAAATAACACATGAAACCAGTGTTTATCCAATGGGAAAATATTCATTCAATATGTAAAGATCTTTAACATCAAAGATACATCAAATGCAAACCATGTAGTGAATACTGAATTAGACTATGCCTTATATAATCTATTCACACTTCCTGGACGCATAAATACTGATCAAATATGTTTTAGTCTCCTACTCACTAAAACTATCTGAAGGATTTAACTCTCTCCTTGAAAGAAACCTTAAAATAGTTCATCACTCTACCTTACAAAGTGATGAACTGGAATGTCCTTAACAACCAATCCAAATGAGTAGAAAAACTAGAAATAGAGATAACTATGCATTCAAATCATGAAAATAATGAAAATTATAGGTAAGTAAAGACATATATGGATATTAAAGCATCAATTAATTATGAAATCAAAGCCAAAGAGACCACTGATAAACTTGATAAAAATATGCAGAACTAGCTTTTGTGGCATAAAATTCCCATACCTACAAAATGATCCTGGAAGTCCTTTTATAGAAACAAGGACTGAAACAAGCTTCAGATCTTATTAGGGTTAGGGTTACAAATATTAAAATATTACATGAAAAATAATATTTAATCATTTCAACTATCAAGCAGCTCTGTCATCCATTCTAGTAAAACATTACGTGCTCCAGTCTGTAAGAAATCTGATCTAGTTGCCAACTTATTAGGAAACTAAAGAACCATGCCGTACAAAAGGAAAAATAGATGGAATGTATTATCTTCATTTATTATCTCAGGAAATTTTACCTTTCAGATCTACAGGAAGTCAACTACCCTTTTTGGGAAATCTCAAGTTCTTTAAAATCTATTCCAATCTACATTATAAAACTCAGAGACCACTCCTTATTTTTGGCGAAGAACAGAACAAGATAAGCCAAAGATTTAAAATATTGTTTACATGCTAACAAAAACCCCAAGATAATAATCTTGGATTAAATGTGCTCAGAAAAACCAACCTCTCCTCCATACAAAATCCAATAGGTGTAAGAATACAACCCATAAGATTAAATTTACCTATTTAATGTTCTGCAACAAGACGACATGAAACACAGCTTGAAAACCCTGAGAAAGAGATTTAAATATTTGAAAAATGGTTGCAATGGCTACACTTGGCATGGAATCCTCCATCTACAATCCAAAGTTAAGATTGATATATCATTTTAAAATAGAGTTGTAGATCCTTTTAGGTTACCTGTATTTTCAGATTTGATCTTGGATAGGTGGCACGCAGGCGCAATGCCTTAAAGGATAGATCTCGATCTCTTTGTCTTTGAGGCTTTATGCTAGCCACATGATCTTTCTAAACTTGTCTGATCTTTACTTTATCTTTGAATTTGGCCCTTAACCATCTTTGAACTAGCCTTGAACTCTGGTTAGCCAATTGTTTCTTATCTCCAAGTCGTTGAATCCATCAACTAACTCTAGTCACATTCTAAGATTAAGCGCATGCCACAAGCTTAAGGAAAGTAATTAACAAGATCAATAGCCTATGCTGAATATCAAGACTTTCCATGACATCGGCAAAATATTATAATATTATGCAACATCCACAAGATCAAAAAGACATTGATGGCCTGCGCTTGATCACTAAATATTTCTGTACTTGTTCAAATCATCTGGAGATCATGTGCAGATGCTTGATCTTTTTATACATAAATGATCAACATTTAATCTCAAAGCAAACCTGACCAGACTTTGAGATTTATCATAGGTTTATTATGAGATCATGAGATAGAATAGATTTCCAAGTTGCTGAATGAATACACCAACCATGGTTTGATCCTAAGACTAAGTGAGAACCATCCTTTATGGCCCTATACTTGGACACATGTCTTCATATGATCAAAATCCATCTTTACCCTGAGTCACTTTCTTTACCACAATCAAATTTGGAGATTTACGAGATAACTAAGTCTTGAGATTTTTGAATGACTTTCTTAACTTGAGTAACATCATGAGATCAAGCGCAGACCACCCAATCAAGACCATGTGAGAACAAGATCCATGACCCTCTTGAGATCACTGGATAGGAAGAAGACTTTGACTTTTATTGTGAGATCTAGTGCTGGCCACAAGATTAAAACCAAATCCATGGTCTGCACCTGATCTAGGAAAGAAGAAAGCATATTCCAAGTCATTTGGAGATTAGGATATAAGAGATTGCACTAGATAATTAATATTCCTTGGCCTCGCACATGACAAAAATAGGACTTAAGTGGCTTCGATAAATCCTATTTATCATCTAACCTATGCTTACCAAGTAATCCACCTGTCAAGTAGGCGTGATGCCTTGATCATTAGATCTCGAGAAAATTTTTGTTGAGCCTTTATGCCTGCTGTCAGATCCTTTCAAACTTGTTTGTACTTTAATTTTTCCTTTATCCTCAGCCTTTAACCTTTCTTTGACTTTCACTTTAACCCTAAATGATCATTTTCCTCTTGTCTCCAAGTTTCTAGATGATTTTCTTAACTGTGAGTTTATTCTGAGATTATACACAAGCCTCTCGATGAGAACCCTTTTAGAAACTGATCAATGGCTCACATGAAATCTTGAGATCAATCTGTACTTGATCAAACCATTCTAAGATCAGGTTCACTCCACACAATCAAGACAAGATCAGTGATCCTCGCCATATCTCTAAAATATTTGAAGACTTTGACTTTATCAAGAGATTATGTGTGTATGATTCATTTCTTTACTGTTTTTCATCTTACATAGTTAACTCTGGATTGATCAGTATACTCTACATATTTATTGTGTTTAAGTATATAGATGACTTCTTATCAGTAATCATACAGAAGGAAAGTTTACAAAGCAATCCGACAAGTAGTAAATTGATGTAAGTATTTCAAGGCATACATCTTGTAGGATAGAAGATAACTAGAGACATAATATATGGTTATAAATTTAAAGGGTTGATTTAAGGATTAATTTTTGAGGCCACTAATTCACCCCCCCCCCTCTGAGTTATTACTAACAATTGGTATCATAGCTTGTGTGCTTAGAAGGAAGGTTTTAAGACCTAAGCTAAAGATCACAATATGAACAGATGAGATGTGCCCAAGCTGAATAAAGATAATTTTGCTTCATGGAAGAGCAGAATAAAACTCCACTTATCAGGTATTGGTAATGATGTTACTCAATACTTAGATACTAAATATGTGTTTCCCACAGGTGCACCAATAGTTGAACAATTGAGAGAGAAGCATGAACACAAATACATGATGATAGAACTTGCTTCCTCCTCTCTGATACTGAATTTGAAGATGTCAAAACCTGCAAGAATCCAAAGCAGATGTGGGAAAAATTGAAGCTTGTACATGGTGGTGACAAAAATATTTTGAGAGCCAAGGTAGAAAGCCTTAGAGGGAAGTTTGATGATCTCAAAATTAAAGAAGGTGAAAACATCACTCAGTACATCACAAGAATCAAAGAGGTAGTCAATGCTATCCAAGGAGTTGGAGGTGTACTAGAATAAGATATAGTGGTAAGTAAAATTCTAAGAACCTTACTACCTACTTATGCTATTAGAGTGTCTACCATTCAAGAGATGAGAGCAGTAGCAAATAGAAATGTTACTCTAGATAGTTTGATTGGAAGACTGACTTCATTTGAGATGAATAACTTTGATAATAGTGTCTTACCAAGCATAGAGTTTGCATTCAAAACTTCTATGAAAATATGTAAATCAAGTCATAAGAACACTACGAGAAAAGATAGTGATAGTGAAAGTGAAGAGGATGATCTTGATGAAATTGAAGCACTTATGGCTAGAATAATGCAGAGAGGCAAAGGTAAATACAAAGGTAAATTACCACTTGTTTGTTTTAATTGCAAAGAGATTGGACACTTTGCTGCAAGATCTACTAGCATAAGAAAAGATGATAGATATTTTGAGAAGAAGTTTGACAGAGGTGATTACAAAAGCTACCGATAATCAGAAAGAAGAGATACCTGAGACTATAAGGACAAAGGAAAGAAATCTAGTTACCTAGATAAATGCAAAGATGATGATACTGACACTGAATCTGATGAAAAAATCAAGATGGTCTTTGTAGCAGTGAAAGATGATTCAAATGATGATGAAGAAAGGTATGTAGAAACAAATATCATATTTAAAGTTAGTAAAAATTCTGTTTGGATCATAGTTAGAGGCTGCACTCACCATATGACCAGTGACAAGCAAAAGTTTGAGACTTTTGAATACTACAATAGTTTATCAATAAGAATGGGTAATGATACACCTTATCTAGTTGAAGGTAGAGGAACTATAATGTTGAATAACTAGATAAAATGTGAAAATTCTTATTGGGTAAATAGATTGAATTATAATCTATTGAGTGTTTCTCAGTTGAATAATTTAGGTCATAGAGTAGCATTTGAAAATAAGAAGGCAAAGATCCTCAATAAGTCAAGAAATCTGATTGGTACCGGTGAGCAGACAAAAGGTAACTTATTATATCTGAATGATAATGACACCACTTGTTTGATTTCTACAAATGAAGACATATGGTTGTGGCACAAAAGATTGTGTCATGTGAACTTTGACAACATGATAAAGATTAGCAAAAGGAGAAATGTCAGAGGCTTATTGACGATGACCAAGCCCAACAACATCATGTGTAAGAATTATCAAAAAGGTAAGATGAAAAAGTCTAGTTTTAAAAGAAAAACCCATACATCTGATGCTATTCTATAATTAGTCCATACTAATTTATGTGGACCGATGAGGACAAAGTGTTATTATGGAGATAAGTATTTTATTCTCTTTGTTGATGAATTTTCTAGAATGATGACAATTATGTTTCCAAAATATAAATCAAATGCATTTAAGATGTTTAAATGGTACAAAGTAATGGTTGAGAAACAAACTGGTAAGGAACTAAAATTCTTAAGATCAGATAGAGGAGGGGAATAAATTTTAGATGAATTCACTAACTTTTGCAATGAGAATGGAATCAAAGGATAGGTCTCTGCACCAAGAACACCATAAAAAAATGGAATTGCTGAAAGAAGGAACAAATCCACAGTTGATTGTGCAAGGACATTGATGATAGAGAAAGGCATCACCCAAATCTTCTAGATGGAAGCTTTCAGTACTATTGTTTACACATTGACCAGAGTACAATTAAAAAAGGACACCAAGAAGACACCTTATGAGCTTTGGTATGGATACACACCCAATGTAAGTTACTTCAAAATCTTTGGTAGTCAATATTATATCTTAAAAGATGATAGAAATGGAAAGCTTGACTCCAAGAGTGATGAAGGAATCTTCCTAGGGTATTCCACCAAATGTAAGGCTTATAAATGTCTAAATAAAGCCTCTAACAAAATTGTTGAAAGTGCAAATGTAAAGATAGATGAATTTGCAGAGAAGAATGAAAAGGAAAGCACTAAAGAACTAGAGGACTACAATAGGTTTACTTACAATGAGGAACCTGACACTCTACCTGACCAACAATGTAGAGCTCCCAAGCAACCGATCATTGCACCTGACCATCAGGCTGTAAATACTGACGATCAAGATATTGCTCAAGAAAATGTACAAAATGATGGAGATCAGAATGAAGGACAAAATGAAAATCATGATGATAGACAAAGGATTGAACTTGTACTTGCAAGATATGTCAAAAGGAATCATCCATAGGACTAGATCATTGGAGATAAGAAAGTTGGCATGAGAACCAGAAGTAAGTCTCTAAATACAAGATGTCTTATTTGTGATTATAACCCCAAATCTGTCAATGATGCACTAGATAATGATGAATGGATAAGTGCTATGAATGAAGAGATTGAGTAGATAGAGAAAAACAAGACATGGACACTTGTACCAAGACCAGATGACAAGAATGTCATCGGTACAAAATGGATATTCAGGAATAAGAAAAATGAGAATGGAGAAGTCACCATAAATAAAGAAAGAATAGTATGCAAGAAGTATGCACAAGAAGGAATTGACTATGGAGAGACCTTTGCACCCATTTATAGGATATAAGGAGTAAGAATATTAATTTCTTATGCTACATATAAAGGCTTCAAGGTATATCAAATGGATGTGAAGTCTACATTCCTAAATGGAATACTTGAGGAAGAGGTATACATTGAGAAACCATAAGGGTTTGTTGACCTAGACAAGAGAAACATGGTATGTAGGCTACACAAAGCCTTGTATGGATTGAAACAAGCACCTGAGCTTGGTATGAAAGACTTCATTCCTATCTTATAAGTATTGGATTTTTAAGGACTAGTGAAAACAGTAATCTTTATTTGAAGGAAGATACTAATGCTAACATTTTGATTGCTGAGATATTTGTTGATGAAATCATATTTGGAGGCAATGATATGCTATGAAAATCATTTTATAATGAGATGAGAAAAGAGTTTGAGATGTCTATTTTTGGAGAGTTTAAGTTCTTTCTTGGTCTATAGATCATGCAACAAGATGAAGGTATTTTCATTACATAATCCAAATACATCAAAGAAGCACTAAAAATATTCAAGATGGAAGAATCCAAACCAGTTGGAACACTGATGGCTACTAGATGCAAACTAACAAAGGAGGACCAGTCATCAGAGGTAAATCAAACTTTGTATAGATCAATGATTGGAAAACTCATGTATGTTGTACATACTAGACCAGATATTGCACATGCAGTAGGAATCGTTGCTATATTTTTGGCTAAACCTAGAGAATCACATATGACTACTATGAAAAGAATCCTAAGATATCTAAAGAATACCGAGGATATAGCTTATGGTATAAAAGAGAAGGAAAATTTGAACTTAAGTTCTTTATTGATGCTGATTGGGATGGAAATATTGATGACCGAAAGAGAACAACTGGAGGAGCATTCTTTATGGGTGAAAAACTTGTCACATGGATCAAAAAGAAGCAAGGATGCATCTCTCAATCTACTATAGAAGAAAAGTATGTTGTTGCTACTGTAAATTGCTCAAATATTGCATGGATCAAATAGTTACTGGAAGGTATGCATATGCAAATTCTTGAACCAATCATTATCTATTGTGATAATACCAGTGCAATAAACATTTCCAAGAATCCAGTCATGCATGCTAAGACAAAGTATATTTCCATCAAGTATCATTATTTGAGAGAACAAATTTAGGAAAATGAAGTGATACTTGAGTATATGCAATCAAAGCAACAATTGGCCGATATCTTCACCAAGCCACTACCCAAGGATGCATTTGAATACTTGAGAAAGTGACTAGGGGTCAGACCCTTGTCTACTAGTCATTAAAGTGACTAGAAGGTTGCATCAACCTGCATACTATAAGAATGTAAATCATGTTGATGCAAGCAGAGAGATGGACTTCAAAGATAAATCTATACACATCAAGGTATTTATCTACTCTAAGAAACATAAATTTTATTGATGGATTGGTAAATTCAAGGAATATATTATGGATAGAAAGGATCCATTTGGAATTAATGTCAAAGGGAGAGAGTTATCTAATTATCATACAGATAAAAGGGAGAGAGAGTTTATCCATTATCAGAGAGAAATCATATCCATCACAGTATCCAAAGGGAGAGAAGAAATCAGAAAGGGAGAGTTCACACAAAGGAATAGAATTACTGACAAAGACCATCAAAAGAAGAGAACAGTCAAAGGGAGAGAATTTGACATAGGGAGAGAACACATCACATCAGAGAAAGAAAGATTCTACATCTATCTAGTGAAGGGATTGAAGACAGAGAGAAAACTGCAAGAATCAAATCAAAGCTATTTGAGCTTACTGATAGCTAGCCATTTGTATTAGTTACACTAGAAAAGCTTGATGAAACTATATATTTCATATTGTATTAGCAAAATTATAGTATGATAATGTAGTATGTTGCCATCAATTCCAAAGGGAGAGATTGATGACATGTAACTAATTAAATGTTTGAAGATGTTAAGTTGATGATCACGCAAGGTATTAAATCAGTTAATGTATTGTATTGTCATTGATGTTAACTTAATGTAATTTGTATGGTCATGGAAATACTGCCAAAGACTTCAAAGAACTCATGAATCAAGGCTATGCTATAAATAATGCATATAAGTCAAGTATTCACCAAAGTGACTGCATACACCGACGGAGTGCACCTGATGGACAGAGTAAAAGAACAAAGTCACAGTGATACCCAATGAGAAAATGTGCAACATTACTGACGAGTAGAGTTATATTGTTTCCCGATGAGAAAATCACAAACTAACCCAATAGATAGAAATATAGTGTTTCCCGACAGATGGAGATCCCGAAGACAACTGAATTCACACCGACGGAACAGTCAGTTATCATTGATGACTAACTGAAGTGTTGACCGACAGAACATGGAGTTTAGAAAAAGAAAATGCTTAGATGACAAGAGCTAAAGATAGAGTTAATAGATACTTATCATTGCTTTAATCATCCAGATAAAGCCAGAGATAAGTAATTGATTTAAAAATGCTTTGTCTAGTTGGGAAGAAGATCTCTACGAGTTCAGACTAGAGATTTGTTTTAAATCTATTGGCAAAGATTGTTGAACATGCCAAGATCAAAGAAAGCCAAGTAAAGAGGAAATTATGTCTATAAAAGACAAACCCAATTCATTATGAATTGTGGGGTGAACAAGAGAGAAGAGGGAATTTGCTAAAGGAAATTTGAAGGAGAAGAAATTCTTCTTTCAGTTCTGATCAACAAGCTGAAGAAAGAGCTAGATTCTGCAGACACCGATGAATAGTGAGACAAGCATCAAAAAGAAGAACAAGTGTGGAGCAAAGGTATACTTGATTATACTAATCAGAAAGGTAATGGACTTACAATAGATCTGAAAATCTACAATTTAGTTGTATGTATGAACAAATCATTAGTGTTTCAATTTAACCATTGAAGCATAGAAGTCTCTTAACTGAGAAAGACTTAAAAGTATTTTTCAATTGAGATACATCCCAAGGAGTATCAAAAATTTTGATCACAAAAGTAGCATTGGATATGCCCGATACCTATTGATAGGCCAAGAGAGTTTGATCAAGGATCATTATATGCTAGATACTAGTTGACAAACTATTTCTAAATCCTCTAACAAGGTCACACCTAACAGTGTATTTGTACCCTTTAATAGGGTTGGCTCCTAATAGGGCTCACTTCAAAAGAGTGAAAATTTGGGGTACCGGTCCCAGTGGTTTTTCCCCTAACAGGGTTTCCATATTAAAAATCCATGTGTTATGTGTGTATGATTCAATTCTTTACTATTTCACATCTTACATAGTTAACTTTGGATTGATCAGTATACTCTGCATATTTACTGTGTTTCGGTAAATACATGACTGCTTATATGTAATCATACAAAAGGAAAGTTTACAAAGAAATATAACAAGTAGTAAATTGTTATAATTATTTCAATGCATACATCTTGTAGGACAGAAGATAACTAGAGGCATAATCTATGGTTATAAGTTTAAAGGGTTGATTTAAGGATTAATTTTTTAGGCCACTTAGTCACCCCCCCTCTCAGTTATTACTAACAGAATCAAGAATGGACCAATCCTATTGTAGGATGTATTTCAAATGCCAACTAAAACACTATCTATTCTTAAGGTCACTAATGATGATTAAGGAGTCTTCTTCAACATGTAATTTTTGATATCCCATCTTTTTATCTATTAGTAAGCCACATAAAAATGCACAAGCTTCAACAACATTGTTTATTAATATGGAAGGGAGACTAATTTTCCTACTAGTAATGTTCCTAATTGATCTCTAGTATAAATTCCCACACCCGATTTTCCTGGGTTCCCTCTAGCTACACCATCAAATTCAATTTGACATATTGTTTATTCCATATAGAAGGGAGACTAATTTTCCTACTAGTAATGTTCCTAATTGATCTCTAATACAAATGCCCACACCCAAATTTCCTGGGTTCCCTCTAGCTACACCATCAAAATTAAATTTGACATATTGATGTGATGGTGGATGTCACTTTATCATAATCCTATCCACTTTGTTTTTATGTGGAAGATGTTGGCTACCATTAAATGACAAACTGATTGATGTCCAACTCTTTAAGACAAGATGATCCCATGCAGTGAATAAAGAAGTACATTACTTGTGATTTTGAACATATGTGTTAACCACTTTAGAGGTGTTCCCATAATACCCTGTCCCACTTTTTGGTCAGCTTTGACACTACAACTAATATTTTGAAAAAAACCTTCACTTTTGGACACATATTTGTGCAAAACTATTAAGAATTTGAAGATGATGTAAACTAGTGACCTTTAGAATTTTGTTTCTAGTTTCTAATTTTTTTTAAAAAAATTAGAATTGATTTGTATCTATTTTTCCTTCTCCTTCAAAAAGTGGTTTGTATGAAAAATCAACATTTTTAAAGAGTGACAATCACTTGGATCAACATAATTTTTTTTAAAAATGATAATGACTTAATTATTTTGAGGTTAGGTTTGTAACACAAATACCTAGAGGATCCGATTGATTTCTTTCAATTTGGTTCAAATTTTATAGTTTATTGAGTTATGAAGTGACATTAACTATAATTTAGACATAGGTTCCTTTGGATCGCTCTAACTTGATCTGTATTTATCAAAATTCTTTTTTTTATATAGAAAGGTAACATGAATACCTATTTCCTACATATTTTTCATTAATTTGTTTCCTAATTTACTATTTTTACCAAAGCATCAAAGAGAGAGGTTGCTAAATGGCCAGACAACCTATGTTTAATCAAACTAAAAATAGAAAGTTATAATGAACTCAATAAAAAATTAAATTATAGTCATTGTAAAGCTTGTTTTGAGTATCATCATCTACCATTTTGATTTTAGAAGATTTGGTCCTTGATTGAGACCTTCAAAGGGAAAAAATTTACAAAAATTTTTTGGCTTTGGAGAGGAAGGCCAAATTTAGGGGGTTCCCTAGAACACTCCTTCTAGCGAACCCCCTTCACGTGAACCCCCTTCTAGAAAACCCCCCATGGAAACTCTGTGAAAATTTCTTCTTTTTCATTGATTCATAGGGTTTGCTCGAATTGGTTCCACTTCTCGCAAACCCCCTCCCCCCCATTTCATCTAGTTCGTATGAAGGGGATTTTCCCCTCCGCTTGAAGGGGTCAAAAATGAAAAAAATTCATCCACGTAATTTTTCTTCACGCCTGAAAGTGGGACACATATTTGTGGGATCACCCTTAGATATAAACTTTTCAATAATCTATTGTACTCTTTAAAATGCATTTGTCTCTTTTCTAAATATTCTTTTGTTTCTCTCCCACCAAATTCACCAAAGAACCATGACTAGTGGTGATTCTCTATAAGAAATAAAAAGGTGCATTCTTGTGTAGTATGGGCCATGATTGAAACTAGTCCCAAAGTACATTAGTAAGAGGATTATAGAAGTTTAATTTTCCCATGACATAGCTCCAACATTTTAGCTTTACAATCATGAGATTAAGGACTTTATGCAACCAAAGTACTTAAATTAAAAAAAAATAACATGATAGAACAAACTAGTTGAAAAAATGTAATAGTAGAAATAAAAAAATCTTGAAATCTTGGGCTCCACCCATAATGGCTTTGACCAGGAGGAACAATAAATAGTGGAAAAAATACCTTAGGCCATGTACCATTAAAACTTTACTTTTATTGAGCACTATCTTAACCTGAATTTTAATATGTTGAATTCGGAGATCAATCTTTAAATTCTTCTTAGCCTCAGCCTATAGTTCTGAAAAAAGAGATTAAAGTTGGACAATAAAAAATGTTAGAGTAAAGGCCTAGAGATGCAACTTCCCGACGATAATTTGAGTTATTGAAAATAATTTTACGCCTATATCTCCATATATGAGAGAAAATAACATACTTGACTCCATCAACAATATTATTAACATGTGACCCCAATCCAAGGGATTATTTTTTATTAGATTTGTGTTCAAATATAGTTGGATAGTCATTAAAAACTAGGTTATGTTATTTTTTTAATAAATTGACATCTCCAAAATATATGCCTCATATTTTCTTTTCTTTGACAGAAAGGAAAATTAACACTTGTTTGTCTACAATGGGTAGTTTGTAATTTATAATCTTATAAGCAATAATTGAGCATCTAAATTGGCTTAAATTTTTATTGAACCTTCAATTCCACTTGGAACTCTTTTGAGACCTTAAGGGAAAATTTTGAAGCAATAGAAAGTAAACCTTCTTTAAAAGAAAATAAAAAGAAAAAGAAATGATAATGTTCATAACTAGTCTTAGTAGAAGTTGCAATGGATATGGGTACACAATTTCATGGAAACTTCCAATAGCACCAAAGGTATTTTATCTATTTTTATTTTCATCAAAATGTTTCAATATAATGTATTAATTATTGGTATATGTTAATGTTAAATTTAGTTCATAAATTTAGTTCATAAATCTATTTTTATTTTCATCGAAATGTTTCAATATAATGTATTAATTATTGGTATATTTTATTGTTAAATTTAGTTCATTATTTCATCATTTTAATTATGAATGGTCAAATGGAATTTAAAATGTTATTCATATTAAAAAAGTGTTCAAAATTGTCTTATTTTTATCATCCAAACTCATTTTTTTATTATTACTACCATGTTTAAAAAATGTTCAATTTCATACATATGCATCTTTATGTCATCTTCATGTGCATTGATTACCAAATATTAATTAATTCCCCACCTCAAAATTAATAGTTTATCTCTTAAAATATTGTTTCAGGATGTGAAATTGATCAAAGTCGATTTAGAGGAGTGCACAAATTATTATTATTTTAAATATAACTCTATTTTTTTTCTCTTTTTAATAATAATTATGAAAAAAACACATTTCACATGAGAAACAATAATTATGATAAGATGTGTAGAGAAGCGAAAGTATTGTAATCACCTCAAATTAGTCTAGTAAACCTATAGCCCCTAATTTAATTAATTGGTCTGAGGAAATCCTACAACCTAAGGACCTTCAATACTAGACCTTAATTGTGCAATCAAACCCTAACAATCTATCTTTCATAATTAAAATCAAATTCTTGAATCTAATCATCAATTTAATCTTAACCCAAGCTTGAAAAAACAATTAATCACTATACATTGCACACTTAAATAAAAGTTCCTACACTTTTATTAAAAGAACCCATTCACACATGGGTGCACACACTTAGTATTGATTAAAAGGTTATTAAAAGAGTGATTTGCATAATTTTTCATCATCCTCCCTCAAAAAACACAACTTTGACCAATAATTGACCTCTCACATGGATGGAGCTCACATGGGTTGAAGGAAAGTGAGTCTCAACCGTGTAATGCCCCGCCAAGGAACCCAAGAGAACTAACCTAAACATGACACTAAGTTAAAAATATATTTTTAAAAAAAATTTATAAACAAAATGATAACAATGCAGAAGCAAAATAATAAGATACATGACATACACATAAGTACAACTCAACAAAAGATAAAAATTCTCCAGGGTTCCTTGACGTAGAATTACTTAAGAAAATTAAACTACAAGAAAAAATATAAAGAAATAACATAAAGGATACATCAACTGAATCCATGATATACATCTCATTTAATAAGACCACATATACAACTGATACTCAAGGTATACAAAAGAATTAGCATCCAGCGCACAAGTCGTAGGATATGCAATGATACATAAAAATACACCACATCCTCTGAATGGATGTCAACCAATATACACATATGGTACAAATATACAACTCATGAAAGTGAACAAGTCTTCAAAAGACTAAGAAGATATAAATGCAACAAGGATCATCCAAGCATGAAGAAGAACCATCAGATCTCAATGGTAATTAGAATCAACACCACCTGACCTCGTGGAACCAAAGGTCCACTCCCACCGTACTGAGGAAATAACATTAGGCCCACACACACATGTACACAAAAAGAAAGAATAAAGTAAAAGTATAAGGATGGGAAGATCAAGACACACTAGAGACCAAGGTCAACACAGGGGTACACCATCTACAGATAAATAACATACATAAATGAATCAAAAACACCCACGAGAACCAAATTACTGAAACCAAAAGGCTAAAATTCAAAACACAATCATCAAAGGTAAGGAAAGACCTATGTTGGATACTTAGGATACATTCTATAGGAGTATCATCACATGGTCAATCACTTGAGTTACCCTAGACTTGTCACTCTCGACCCTGAACCCTCAACATGAATCATGCAGAACCAGAATATCCTCTCATGAAGACAAGGAATTCTAATCATTCCTACTCTCTAGGTATCATCCCATTCTCACCCTTATCCTATACAAGCGCTCAAGGCATGAGCGAGGTATCATGAAAAATCTTATATTTAATTTTAAACCCAATTTTTACTATTAAATTATCACTTATTAATAACTTACGATAGGTTACCCTAGAACTGGCCTCTTTGGGCCCCGGACCCCTATTGTAAGCCACTCCCCTAAGATGCACCTATTTAACCTCCCCTAAGATCAAGGTCAAAAATACACACATAAGTCTCATAAAATAGTTCCTAATAATACATGAACTATTGATTCTCCATTAACCATAATAATATAAGGTACTCTTAAAATATCACATAACAGGAGTTCAGACAGACTAGGTTTGGTAAAACGATTGAATAACCAATCTCACTCACCACAAAATAATCATACAGAACTAAATACCAATAAATTCTCAACAAGTCTTGGTACAAAATCCTAAGGGTCAACTAGTCCCAACAGATACCCAAAAAAAATATACAAATCCATAAAAGAGAGAAACACACAATCTAGTTAATAGTCAAGGATGTAATACCCACCCCTTAGTTTTCTTTTCAGATTCAGTTGCCAAAATATTTTAGGCATTTTTAGGTATGTGTTGGTTATTTTAGTTGGTTTTGAGGATATTCATGTATTACTCTTCATTATATTTCATGATCCTTTGGATAGTTGGTTTATATCTTGTGTTTCTAGTAGATTTATAGTTATCTTTGCGTTTCTGTTCTAGATCCGGTTGTAGAACTTCCCAAAACTCAGTACAGACACTAGAAAATAGGTATTTCTAGATCTTCTACAGTCCAAGGTAAATATTTTATTTCAATTAGTGTTTTAAGAAATTAAGATCTATTTTTTTACTTTATAATTAAGAAATTAGATCTCCCTTCCTTATTTGTAACTAGTTGATTCCTTTTTGCATTGATCGTCTCCTTTCGATTAATCAATTGGGATCTCCATGTTTTGGATTAGGAGGCCACAAATTTACATCAACACCCCCCCCCCCCCCCCCCCACACACACACACATATATATCTTACACTATTGATGACTCTGATAGTGATGATAGGATGCTTTGTGGTCTAGGCAATCCTTTGAAGAGTAACATAATAGATATTCTCTTACCTATCAAACACTTTGATCATGATAACACAGTGCTATCTTTAGAACCTACTAGATATTTTTCCCTAATCCAACCTAAGCTCATTGAATAGAACCCAAACAAACCTGTAAACATGATTTCCTACCCAAATGATTATACTTTGGTATGTTACCTAAATGTTGTCAAGCCCCTTACCTCTTCCACCAGTGAAACAAGCATGAACATGAAGAAGGGGGATATCAAGTTTCTCAGTCTTAAAAATAAAAATAAAAATAAAAATAAAATGAGGTTCGACGATGAAAAACACTATGTGGTAGTGTCAGAACCCAAAATAGTAAAAACTAATGACATATCCAATGGTGAAAATCTCTCAAAAGCACCATAGGATAGGAAACTCAATGTCCTACCTAATCACTTTCAAGAAGGATATCCAGTACTCATAGAGCCTATACAACTAATTAATTTGGGAACAACATAATCACCTGAATTGATTTATTTAGCACAATCTTTATCTGAAGAAGAGAAGCAACAGTTGGCTCAATTCTTTAGGAGAAAAAAGATCAACTTTGTTGTGTCCTACTCAAATATTCTAGGTCTTGATATCAAATTAATAATGCATCACCTGTCTATTTCTCCCAGTGTCAAACCAGTAAAAAAATCTTAGAAAAATGCATCCCCATGTCGCACTATTGGTCAAAGTTGAGTTAGAGAAATTTCTAAAGGAAGAATTCATTAGAGATATCGTATATGCTAACTAGATCTTGAACATTGTGCTATTTTTTTCTAAAATTAACAAATCAATCAGAGTCTACACGGACTTTCAAGATCTAAACAAAGCTTGTCCCAAAGATGAATTTCCACTTCTAAAATTGACATGATTATGGAAGTCACAACAATATATGAGATGCATTCTCTAATGGATGATTTCACATGATATAATCAGATAAGGATACCACTAGAAGATCAGGAAAAGATAGCTTTTACTTGTGCTTGGGGCACGTTCTTCTAGAACATCACGTCCTTCGTTATTAAGAATATGAGAGCTATTGGAAAGTGGCCTAATGAGTATAGAATATAGGTTTTTATTTATAGAAATGCTACATATTTTCATGGTCTCTTGGAGTATAATTTTATTTTCGATGTTCATATAGTAAAAATGACTAAGTCCAGGAAGTAGTTGATAGGGTACATTTGCACAGTTTTGACTAGCGAGAAAAATATATGAATAATTAAGTGATGAAATATTAGAGGAATGTATTATGGGGTGTAATAGACCTTCATTTAAGGCTGTAGGTGTTTTGGAGTTTACTGGAGATAGTTACAACATGATCTAGGTATGTGAAGATAGTACAACAGTGAACAGGGCAGATGAGTGGTCACGATGATTAAGGGAGTAACGTGTGGATTCTAGAGGTGCTACCTCAGATTTTTTTGGTCCTACCCTATCTTTGTGGATGTATGATATCCGACTATGTATTTGTGATTTTTTTATGTATTGGAAATATTTTGTGATGTATTGGTGAGCTGACAGGAAAGGTTATGAGATCAAGTATATAAGTGAAGATGTTTTGTCATGCCCAAAAATTTGCGCCCAAAAATGCAACAACTTTTTTTTTTGAAGGTGAAATCAATAGTAATATTATTGTCAAGAGGGTCTATGGGGAATCATGACTGAGTCTCAACATCCCTTAACCCTAATCACTTCAAAAGTTAAAAGATACACAAGGTGAGGGTTATCTGTATTTACATGTCATCCTGATTATTTATTAATAGAGTTTGATGATGTGGAGAAAGAGAGAGAGACTCCCTATCCTCCATCTCTAAGGTTAATCGAAAAAATGGGTTTGCTTAAAAACTAAAGGATTATGTGTTGATTTAAATCCTTGTAGGTTAAGGTACTTCATTAATATTATTTTTATAGAAGTTAGTATACTGGCCACATATATTGACCACATAAAAATAACATTAAGAGTCCCTATGTTTACCTAAAGACCATAATTAGGTTTTCCCTTTAAATATATCTATAATATCCAATTAAATCTTCATCCTTGATATCTCATTATTATTATTATTATTTTGTTTTTATTTATTTATTTATTTAATTAATTAATTAATTATTGTATTATTAATGTCAGGATGGATATAATACTTGTAGATATGTCTTACTAACTTAAATGTTTATTTTAACTTAATAAAAAGGTTGCAATATTCATTTTCGTGAATTCACATCGAGTGGAATAATATTAATGTTATAGGGCTATTATTTTAATTCATTCTTATCCCTTAGTTAACGTAATTTTCATTATTAGTTTACTAACCAAGTTGATTCTTCAACCATAAAGATTTCCAAGTCAAATAAAAACTTTTAATTAAGCTACCTAATAATACATTAAATAAGGGAATGTAATTTCCCATTTAAAAGTAGACTAAAAAGATAAAAGAAATAAATAGTAACAACCTAAAGGGAGGAAAATGTTCCCCCTCTTTTCCCATTTCAAAAAAGAAATCCCTAACCCTAATTAGAAATTAGGGTTAGGGTAGGATATGAAGTAACCAAAAGATTTCTCTTTGTTATTTTTTTTCTCTAACAAATTGCTCTCCTCCAAACCCTAATATTATTGCTCTATTTTTTTTCATTGTTATTGTAGGTATGGCAGCCATGGATATGAAGTTTTTGAATATATATATATATATATATACATTTGAGTATATATATATATATATAAATGTATATATATATATA
>MU214842.1:487475-498278 GCA_018584345.1 Thuja plicata | reverse complement strand
ACTGGAACTATCTAAGCATTGGAGATGCTTGTTTTGTTCATTACTGAGAACACTTTGTAACATAATTTTTTGATGTAAGAGATGTAAGATTAGTTAGCCCCTAACGGGGTGTTGTATACCTTTAACAGGTTTTCCTTGACAACAAATAATGGTGTTATGAGTTCTGTGTTATTTGTTTATGTTCTTTTCATTTCAGCAAGCTTATGGTTTATTTGGAATTAGTTTAAGTTTAATTTATTTAATGTTGTAATATTGATTCACCCCCCCTCCCCCTCTCCCCCTCCCCACCCCACTCTCAGTATTACCCAATCCTAACATCTGTAGCTCCAGAATCAAATAAAACAGAGATAGAAATACCTCAAACAGCACCCGAAGTCTCTACCATTGTGCCCTGGTGTTCTTCCTGATGGTGATCTACTATAGAAAATCTAACCCCCCATCAGGGAACCCAAGAGAGATTAACCTAAAACATGATACTAAGTTTGATGAACAATTTTTTAAAAAAGTTTACATAACAACGATGACATTAATTTGTCATTAGTATGCAAAAGAACACTTACGGTAAACATACACCAAAGGATAGAACAAGGAGCAAACCAAAAATACAGATACAAAGAGATCACCGAAAATGGCTAAGTACAAGAGAATCGAAAACACAATTTTGTGTGTAAACCGAAAATGCAAGATGGAAAAGAGAAAGAGGAACCTGACAAGCAGGTTATAGTGCAACCCGAGAGAATAGTCAAAGTGCAAACCAAGAATCAGTTCAAGCAAGGAACCTGAAAGATAGTCAACTAAAAGAGCATAACTGACCGACATAACCGAGAGTCAATTACAGCCCACAAAAAGTGGATTTGAATTCCACGTCAGATAAAACAATCTTATTCTATTGATAGAGTCTTGATTTTTATTTTAAATCCATTTCTTTAGGGACAAGAAACATTAATGTAATTGTTTTAATCGGTCTAACTGATTTAAAACATATAGACTAGGAGATCAAGGTAAAGTTGTAAACCTGATCTTAGACCCCCCGTCAGGGAACCCAAGAGAGATTAACCTAAAACATGATACTAAGTTTGATGAACAATTTTTTTAAAAATTTTACATAACAATGATGACATTAATTTTCCATTAGTATGCAAAAGAACACTTACGGTAAACATACACCAAAGGACAGAACAAGGAGCAAACCGAAAATACAGATACAAAGAGATCACTGAAAATGGCTAAGTACAAGAGAACCGAAAACACAATTTTGTGTGTAAACCGAAAATGAAAAATGGAAAAGAGAAAGAGGAACTCGACAGAGGAACGTGACAAGCAAGTTATAGTGCAACCCGAGAGAACAGTCAAAGTGCAAACCAAGAATCAATTCAAGCAAGGAACCCGAAAGACAATCAACTGAAAGAGCATAACCGACCGACAGAACCGAGAGTCAATTGCAGCCCGCAAAAAGTGGATTTGAATTCCACGTCAAATAAAAAAATCTTATTCTATTTATAGAGTCTTGATTTTTATTTTAAATCCATTTCTTTAGGGACAAGAAACATTAATGTAATTATTTTAATCAGTCTAACTGATTTAAAACATATAAACTAGGAGATCAAGGTAAAGTTGTAACCCTGATCTTAGAGTTAATATTATTTTAGGTGAAACTTGATGTTGTAATCATTAATTATACACAGGAGAGGATGAATGAAGCCATCAAACACATCTATGGATCAGACTAAGAGTTTCAAGAACCAGAGCAGCAAAAGGTGAATTTGGTTAATCAAGAACTAAGAACAAAGGCTACCGAGCAGTAGGAGTATTATTCAATCACATTAGGTGATATACTCTTTCATGTAAACTTAATTGGATCTATAATAAACAATAGGAGATTGCATACACTAGGTCAAATTATAATTTGTTATCATTCTAACAAGTGAAGCAAAATGTAAAAATCCTTTCAAGGAAGGTGGATTTAACCATCCAACTGTAAATCTCTTAACCGAGTACACACTCAACAGTGTTTCAAAAGCTTTTAATAGAGTAGACTTTAACAGGTCTCCATATATACTCTTAACTGGGTAGATTATCAGAAGTGATCAAATTGTAAGCCTTAACTAGTTCCTTCCAATCTGCAGATAGTGAAGATTTTGTGGGTTCCATCCCCACCACAGTTTTGCCTCTAACAAGGTTTTCTGCGATATCATATCTTATGCTATGTGTCAATTACTTTCATGAATGTTCACATGTATGTTTAAGTTTATGAATTGATATATCTTGCATCAAGAAAGTATAAGATCAGATGGTAGGATAAATAATTGATTACACAAAGGTTAATTGATAAAAGGATACAAAAGTTTTAGAGGTACTGATTCACCCCTCCCCTCTCAGTACACACTTCCCATTAATCCCAACAATTGGTATCAGAGTTGAGTCTCTTATTTGGAAAGCTTAAAGGCTTAAGAGAAAATATGATACAATGTAGAAGTATAGACTTGACAAGAATATTGAGAATCAGAAGATAGAGATACAAATCTTCTATGAGCAATACAAAGAGGCTAGAGTCAAGATGAGGCAGCTACTTGATGAAAGAAAAGTAATGGCTACTCGGAGCAATGAAAAAGATTACCATGAAGAAGAGATACCAGATTTCTTTGAGTCATCAGGATCTACAACTTCCAAATCATTAGACATATTTGAAGAAGGCATCACAAGCTTGAATGAAGCAAATCAACATCTGACAGAGCAGGTAAGAATGTTGCAAATCGGTCAAGAGACACAGATGATAAAGATGATTGATATCATGAACAATGCTAAGCAAGCTGAACAAGATAGAACATTGACAATTAATGATAGAATAAAAATCATGGAAAGGTTAACTGAAAGAGAGTTTGAGATACAAAGACTTACCGAGCATCATCATGAGATTACTAATCAGATTATTCTTATGAGTAATGAGATAAACAGAATGAATACAGAACTCATTGAAAAAATACAAGCCATTAGTGAGCTAAGAGAAGAGAATGAGAAATTGAAACAAGAAATAATAATTCAGCAACAACGTAATGAAATTATCAAGAAATCTGAAGAGAGCAATAAAAGAATGGATGATTTTCTTGATGGACAAAGAAGAGTCAACAACAACACCAGTCTAGGCTATACCGAGAATGAAGAATCATCTAATCAAGCTGATCCAAAGAATGTCTATGCAAATCCCAGACCAAGAAAGCTATCATGCAATCACTATGGAAAGCAAGGCCACACATCAAATGTCTGCATGAGCAAAATGAAAGGTATTCCTAAAACCACATCTTCATTCATAGGATTCTATTATAAATGTAATAAGAAAGGACATAAAGCATATGAATGTAAATATGAGATGAAACAACCAAGGAAGGAAACCTACATGAACAAATACTATCCTACTTGCAAAATAAATGGACACACAACTCTTGAATGCTGGAAGAAGAGAAAGCAAGTATGGAAGCCTAAAGGTTAAGAAACTACCTATCAACCGAAGAGAGTCAGTAACCAGTATATATGGGATTACAACACATGGACAAATTACACAACATGCGAAAGGTTTGGTCACATTGTTGCAAACTATATGAGACAATGGACAAGAAATTCTAGAGGATGGACTAACCCTGGAATGACATGCTTATACTGTCATAAAGTTGGTCATCTCAAGAAATACTGCAGAGATCGAATGACAGAGACAAGCACATATCCCAATGGAAATTCCATTGAAGACATCCGAAAGATGAGAGATAAAATGTGGAGAAAAGCTTCAAACATTAATGAAGCAGGACTAAGCAATGCAATTGGTGACACCCTATCCAATGGATCTGGTGACATCACCACCCCCACCTAAGAAGAACAAGTATGGAACTGCATTACTCCAAGCATTATTTTACATCAGTTCCATAATATGTTGATGAAATGTCAAATTAGCATAAGTAAAGATGAATCATGAAGTTACTTGTTAAAATCTGTGAACACTATTTCATCGGGCAATACATACCGAAATCTATCGGTCTACACTCAGAGCAGTATTGTCTGCATTTATTGAAACCCGTCGATTAACATGTAAAAACAAAGGCTATAGTATTAACCGAGACCCGTCGGTATCCAAGCAAGTTGAAAAGGTTAATTTTGCTACACATCAAAACCCGTCAATAAAAATGAGAAAGGTTAGTGCTTAACCCGATGACCCTGATCTTCACACATCGAGGAGTAGGTAAGCATTAATGACACACTTTTTAGGGCATCACCTATAAATACCTAATGGAGTTACCTCATTTGTCACCCATAACAAAGATTAGAGTGACCAAGGTGACTTCAAGCAAAAATCAACCAGATCACAGAGCGAAGGCAACTCAACAACCAGGCACTACAAACCGATTAGAATTCATGAGACAGTAAAGTTGTAAGTTCTTGCAACAACCAAAACCCTTTTTTTAAGCATAGCTCAGAAAGCCCTAAATTCTATGAAATAATAGCCGCGACCTCGAGAACCACCAAACTAAAGAATATCAAGAAGGATGAGGTTAAGCTCATCAAGAACTATGTATGTGAGGAACCACATTATAGAATATGCCTTGAGGTTGCATCCCAACTCGACAATGCTGGAGCATTCTCATGAATCCCAGCTAAGGTTTTGCTCATTGAAGATGTTCGGGCATATATCCACTGCAGGATTGCAGAGATGGGTGATTTAGAGGTAGAAGAAGCTTATAAGAACCTATATAATTATGATGGATCCTTAAAAGATGAATACAAACACATAGAGGTGAAGGGTCTAACAAAAGCCCTATTATTCCTGAAAACATTCAAAACTGAGTGGATTTGGTTAGTATTGAGCCAAATGCACAATCATAAGCTATGGCTAGATGAGCCTAAAAAGATAACCCGAGATGTTATCCATGCAGTCATAGGTTACCCTGTAACTGACAAGGTAAAGGCATTAAAACACCCATCCAAGGTTGATATTGAGAAGAACACAGGATCCAAGAGTGATGGCACTCGACTGAAGGTATCTACCATTACCGATGATGAAATGAGATTCAGAGCATGTGTCCTCAGATACAAATTCTTCCAAGCCAGCAGGATGAATAGCATAGCATCCGATGTAGGGGATGCCACCTACAAAATTGCAAAGAAAGGAACTCGGGTGGATCTATCAGAACTCCTACTCAAACAATTGGAGGAAAATCTAAAGACAATCAGAACTACAAAGGCAAATACATGTAAGTTTGGCTCACTTATCATGTGCATTTTATTTTACTTCCAAGAATCATTTCCATCAATAGGAGATGTAAAATGGGACACCACAAGACTAGTCACCGTGCAGATCAGTGAATACATCAAATCACTGGGAGATAACTTTGACAAAGTCATGGATGATTACTTTGAAAACTTCAAGAACCGAATGGAGAAAAGGGTAAGGATTCCTGAACAACTCATTGAGAATTTCAAGGATGATATATGTTTTATGGTTGACACATATCACACATACATCAAGCATGTTGTACCAAGGACATCATGGTTACAACCATTAGAATATAAGGTTAATATTGATCAAGCATCCAATGCAATCAAAGCATTGATAAATGAACCCATAGACAAAAAATAACCAAAGTTTGAAACATATGAAGAAGCCAAGGCAAGAATCAAATCTGGCTTAGCTGTGAAGCAATTAGACAGGAAAAAGGATAAAATGGTCAAGAACCTAAAGAAGATACTGTCGGTCACAGTTGAAGAAACTGAACAAAAGGAAGAGATTGAAGGACAATCACTCATCGGTGAGCCTGAGCAGAAAAGTGACTTTGAATATACATAGTCAGATACCCCATTACCCACACCAATAAAGAAGCAAAAGACTACATCCGCTTCAAGAACAAGAAGCCAAACAGATAAGGACTCAAGTCCTTCATCCTTAGAGAAAGAAAAAGTAAGAATCTACAAGAGGAAATGGCCATACAAAAAGGAGGGCCAAACAAGAGAACAAACTTCATTAGGACCAAAGAAGATATTGAAGACACAGAACAAGATGATTTTTTTCAAGAGGAGAAGAATAAGATTCCTACAACCATTGATGAAATTTTTGCATCAATTATCAAATATGGTAATGCAAATGACAGGAAGGTCAAGCAATGGTTAAAATTGGATCCCTCATATTAGAATAAAATTGAGGAGGCACTCATTGAAATGATGTGCATATTTAAATACCTCGCAATACAACTGATAGACACAATGCCACAAGAGCTTCAAGATAAATTGTCTTCAAGATGGAATTTTGCCTTGCATTCAGAAAAGGAAATTAGAGAAAGAGTCTTAGCAACTCTTATGCCTCCCGAATCCAAGAAGGTAGAAATTACAGAAATGATGGAGAAACATGCGAAAGAATTCCTCCTAAAGAAAAGAGCTTATAAATTTCTACGGGGCAAGCTAGAAGAGCTAGAACAAGAAAGCACAAAAACATGGAGTAAAATACTCAACTGGTTTATTGAAGAGGCAAGCACAGAAAAATAGGTGCAAGACACACTGACAAAGACAACCCTGAAATGCAATGACTTAGATGACACCGAGGATGTCACACAAGTTGATCTGGACAAGGAAGAAGTGGACACACAAGGCAACAAACAAGCAGATGTTGCTGATGAGACATGGCCAGACACCATTATGGACAATATTGTAGATAACACAATCATCGACATAACCAATGATCCAGCACAATAAATAAAAAAGGATGAAGATGTCACTGTTGTCAAAGACAAAACTGACAAATAGGACACAGCATTTTAGAATTCACAGGTGAACACATCAGATAATATGCCAATATTGATGCAAGACATCAATATAATTCAACAAAAGGACAAATCACCTAAGAAAGATTCAAGCATTCTCGAGGATACAGGAGATGAAGAAAAGAAAGATAACACCGATGATCAGAAGGACATCAAAGACACTCATGGTGTAACCAATACTGACAAGGTTGCAAAAGGAGAACCAAAGAAAACTAATGGAGACACGACTGAGAAGGATGCACAAGAAAAGGCAGATGAAGAACTTAAGGATACCGATGAAGGAGAAAAAGATGACATTCCTAAGGTAAAAGAAAAGGTTTCTACAGATAAATAAAGCTTGATGTGGAGACGTCCACACCAAACCAACACGCTGACATTGACACACAACAGCAAAAGGAAGCAACACAAGTCACTTCATCAAGCACAACAGACAAAGCCGAGAAATTGGCTATGGTATTACACTCTAGTGCAACTCAGAAGAAGAAGAAGAAATCAAAAAATGATAAGTTGGAGGTCACTCTAGATGAAATCATCGAGTTACCCAAATGTGACCCAACTACATTGGACTATTAGGAACTTAAAAAATATGGTGAAATATGCCAAAGAAAGGCATTACAAGAGAAGTTGAGGAAGCAGCACAAAGACTCCATGGTACTATAATCAACTAGGGACATCTTGAGTCAGATTGCACCTGATGTTGAAGTTGATCACAATGCACCGATCCTTGATCACCTATCCACCCTCACTGAAGCCATTACAATGCAGAAAAGGCAATAGAGGAGAGAGCAGAGTAGAAGTACCAACATAAACTTATTAAAAAGAGTAGCCAAGAAGTGGCAATAAGCAAGGTAAAGCTATCAGAAATCATAAGTGAATTAGATCCAATAATCACTGAAGCTATTTCCTTGATTCAACAATTGTGCACATTAGACAAGTTTACACAAGTGCACAATGAAAAGATTGCTAAGTTAGATTTAGATCTAACAGAAAGTGCACAAAGCCTAACAACCGACAACAATGCAATAAAGTTGCATCATGAGAAAATAATGGAAATAAAGTGGTTAAGGCAGGAACTATGGGAAGCAGAAACACAATTCAGGGAAGAAGTCACCGAGCTCCAAGCTCAACTTCTACCAAATCTATCACTGCTTCAACAACATATCAATTCAGAAAGACAACTTATAGCCACCCCCGAGATGTTTGTGGTAGACAACATCTATGAAATGCATTCAAAGATCACACTTTAGCATATGGCTCTAGAAAATCTAAAGGACCAATGGGAGAAGATGATGGAGAATATGAAGCAATCACACTCTCACATTTTTGATAAATTGTAAGGTATACACCTTTGCCCTTAATATCAAAAAAGGGGGAAAATGATATGTACAGGAGGAGAATGATATGTAGAAGGGAAAATGATATACAGTACAGATATGATAAGACAAGGTGAAAAGGGAAAATAGTATAAAGGTAAGTGTACATACATACTTATACTTATACTACTGACATATACATAGGGGGAGTCATGAAATGACTAAGGATTATATATGGTGTACATACTTAACATTTTGTTAGTATTTTTCACATATCAGTTTTTGATACTAATGTCAAAGGGGAGATTGATGACATTAATTTGCCATTAGTATGCAAAAGAACACTTATGGTAAACATACATTGAAGGACAGAACAAGGAGCAAACCGAAAATAAAGATACAAAGAGATCACTGAAAATGGCTAAGTACAAGAGAAACGAAAACACAGTTTTGTGTGTAAACCAAAAATGCAAAATGGAAAAGAGAAAGAGGAACCCGACAGAGGAACTCGACAAGCAGGTTATAGTGCAACCCGAGAGAATAGTCAAAGTGCAAATTGAGAATCAGTTCAAGCAAGGAACCCAAAAGACAATCAACTGAAAGAGCATAACCGGCTGACAAAATTGAGAGTCAGTTGCAGCCTGCAAAAAGTGGATCTCACTTCCACATCAGATAAGACAATCTTATTCTATTTATAGAGTCTTGATTTTTGTTTTAAATCTATTTCTTTAGGGACAAGAAATATTAATGTAATTGTTTTAATCAATCTAACTGATTTAAAACATATAGATTAGGAGATCAAGGTAAAGTTGTAAACCTGATCTTAGAGTTAATATTGTTTTACATGAAACTTGATTAGGTCAAATCTATCTTATAAATAGATGATGTAATCATTCATTATACACAGGAGAGGATGAATGAAGCCATCAAGCACATCTATGGTTCAGACTGAGAGTTTCAAGAACCAGAGCAACAAAAAGTGAATTTGGTCAATCAAGAACCAAGAACAGAGGCTACCAAGTAGCAAAGGTATTATTCAATCATATTATGTGATATACTCTTTCATGTAAACTTAATTGGATCTGTAATTAGCAATAGGATATTGCATACACCAGGTCAAATTGTAATTTTCTATCATTTTAACAAGTGAAGCAAAGTGTAAAAATCCTTTCAAGGAAGGTGGATTTAACCATCTAACTATAAATCTCTTAACCGAGTGCACACTCAACAGTGTTGCAAAATCTCTTAAAAAAGAAGAATTTAACATGTCTCCACAGATACTCTTAACCGGGTAGATCATCAAAAGTGATCAAATTGTAAGCCTTAACCGACCCCTTCCAATCTGCAGATAGTGAAGATTTTGTGGGTGCCATCCCCACCGCAGTTTTGCCTCTAACAAGGTTTTCTGCGATATCATATCTTGTGTTATGTGTCAATTACTTTCATGAATGTTTCTATGAATGTTCACATGTATGTTTAAGTTAATGAATTGATATATCTTGCATCGAGAAAGTATAAGATCAGATGGTAGGATAAACAATTGATTACACAAAGGTTAATTGATAAAAGGATACAAAAGTTTTAGAGGTACTGATTCACCCCTCCCCTCTCAGTACACACTTCCCATTAATCCCAACAAACAAGTCAGACATTAATGCGAAAGCAATTAGCATTTACTCACATATACAAATACAAACATAGATTTTAAAACTCAAAGGTTCCATGACGTAGAATTGCGTAAGAGTAAAACTTAACTAAATAACCATAACAAAATATTTTGTATTAATAGATAGAAACAAATATAACTTATAACACAATAATTATAATACTCATGAATATCTATAAGACCTAAATCAAATTCACATCCTCTATAAATATCGTAGGGTATGTAGTAATCACTCTAACAATATAATACAATATCCAAATTAGGTATCACATGCGATACACTAATACAAGATTACAATATAAGGAATGATAAGAACAAAACCACCAATGAAGAATCATAAAGAGATCAACTACAGAAGGAACATCTAGCACTGGAACAAGGACATCGAATCTCAAATGGTAAAGAATCACTACCACCCGTCCATGTGGAACTATAAAAGTCCACCCCACCGTGCTGAGGAGATAACAACCAAACCCCACTCGGATAACCAAAACCAAAGAAGGAAGTGACCACTAAGCAAAAGGATCCTGATAGCTCTCTAACTCTATGTATGCTACACATATTGCAAGCTAAGACTTACTAATCTAGAGGCAACCAACACGTGTAGGAAATCTAAGCTATATATAGGAAGGTGTCATCATGTACGTCTAACCCTTAAGTTTTGTCCTAGTAGTCTCACTAGACCTTGACACTCAAGTGACCATACATGGTATCAATGACCTCTCAAATAGACAATGTCACTAACTATGCCAGACATGCACCCCTCAAGGCGGCAAGCATCATCTCATCCTCCATCTTAGCCTATAATAATGCTCAAGCATGGGTGAGGAAACATATCTTATGAATTCATTTTAAAACTCCCAATTAATTATTATGTTATCACTTGTTAAGATTACTTACAATAAGTGATCCTGACAGCCACTTGCGGGCCCCGACGCTTATTGCAAGCCACCCCCTACTATACTAGGTAACCCACCCTAGGCTCATAGATCCTACAAAGATCTAGCAAGGGTACAAATACAGATAA
>MU214842.1:465091-487258 GCA_018584345.1 Thuja plicata | reverse complement strand
TATAATTCATTAATAAGATTAATAAATTTAATAACCAATAAATTAAACATAATTTAAAAGCTATTAACAAAATTAATTAATAAAATAACATGTAAATTAAACTTAATCTAAAAATTTATTAATAAAAATAATAAATTAAATAATGCTTAATTTAACTTAATTTAAAATTAAAAATAAAAATATTTAAAAAAACATAACTTTTGGGGAGGGGAAGCGGCCCCCATGCGCTTCCCCCCACCCCGCCACATGTTACAATGGCTACGGCTGCCATGGGCAGTCTGAGCTGCCTTACAGCAGCACGGCTACCAAGGCAGCCTTGCTACATTACAACAGCTTGGATGCTATCGTCCGATAGCCTTGCTGTGTCGGCGGCCTTGTTCCGCAAGTGTTGGTGGGGTAAAACCCACCCCCAATATTTTTTTAATATATTTTTTTGTTTTTCTTTTTTCAATTTCAAAATTTTCAATACATTTTTCCTCGTAAAACATGAAAAGTAAAAAAACATTTTCTTTCATCTTTTTCTTTTGCTTTTTCTCGTGTAATTTTTTACTGTGTTTTTTTTAATAAAACAATAAAACCAGCAAGCTACCATTTGCATGTTTAATTAATTTTTTTTTTTTTTAAAACCATAGGAAGATTCCAAATAATAATTTGGACAACATAACCCCACTATAAAATAATTTTTTCTTTTCTAAAATATAGATCTTTTCATAGGGAAATTTTCAAATAAATTGGGCAGCATAACCCTACTATAGGTAAAATTTATTATCCTCTAAAATTTAGATCCATAGATTTTCAAAAAACCCAATAAGGCAACAACATCATTTAACTCATAATACATGCAAGTACAAGATTTCAAACACAAAGAAGCAATTTTTAAACAATAGAAATTTGCCAAGGATTTCAAACCCTACCTTGAATTCAATAAGAGATCTGATCACCGAAGCCTTTGAAAGACGAAGAATCCCAAAATCCTCCAAGCCTAAATTCAACAACATATCAGAAGCCACAAAATCCTAAAACAATGATCCCATAAAATTCTTCCAAGCTTCTCAAAACAACAAATTTCACCAAAATACCCAAATCTCAAAAATTCCTCCAAATCCTTCCATCTCCTCCAAAACCTGTATTTTTCCTCTCAAATGAAAAAAGAATCCACTTTCCCTCTTTCATGCAATCCCAGAAAATAAGCACTCCACTCAACTCAGTTAACTCAATCTTCTAAATTGAAAGAAAATCTTAATTAAATAAATAAAAAATATCTTTTATTGTGTAACTCCTACTTTGACATTTAAAAATGACTTGCATTTGAATTCAAAATTCAATTTCAATAATTACAATGCACAAGTAATTAAATAAATATTATATTAAATAAATTAAAAATTTAAAGCACAAGTTTATCCATGCAATTAAATATTTAAATATTTAATAAAGCATAAAAGTTTAAATCACTCCAAATTTAAATTAAATATTTAATTAAATCCAAATATTCAAATATTTGAACTTTAATTAATTCTTTTATTTAGATAAGTATTTAATTAGTTCTAATTAATTAAATACCCTATATTTAATACTCAATAACAACAATAATCAATTCATTAAGTGACAAAATAAAATAATCAAATAGAAATACACACAACTGAGACCAACCCAAGTAAAACCCAAACACACACAAGAAAGGAACCACAAATTTATGTCAACTAGACAAATTCGGGTAGGGTAGACAAACCGATTCTTGTCCATTATTAGGACAAATTGGCTTAGGGTAGGGTTTCAAGTCTGACTGTTAACTCCCCTCTTTACCATTGTGATGAATATACAGGCACACTCACGCCTGCCAATTCAAGGAAGATGATGTCGAGTACCTGCAAACCTGTCATCACAAGAACAAGCATGCACGTCCAATATAAATATAGCAAACAAAGACAGGGATCCGTCGATCGCGTGGATCTTGCAATGTGAGTAACTACATCTCCGTCCTCTACCATATCAAACATGCCAACAAGAGCACTAACACATACTCTAACCATACACATGCAAGTATGGGGTAAGTAACATCACAATTCTAATATAAACATATTAAAACAACATCATGAAAATATCATTATCATCTATCTAATCAAGACATGATATACATATAAAAGTCATGATCCAAAGTCACCACACACTAAAATAATAAATGCTCACATGAAATGTAGCGTAAAAGAATTCAGCAACCAACTAAAATAGTAGCCTAAAGAGTTTGGCACCAAAACTAAAAGCAAACTATGGGTGGGTATCACATAAATCCTCTAACTAGGTCACATTTAACAGTGTGTATTGTAATAATGGTTGATTGATCACAAGAATGGAACGAGGAAGGCAACGATCATATTTTCCAAACAGGGTCTTCAGATGACATTCGGGGTTGGACTACCAGGGACAGAGCTTCAGAAGATGGCCATTCAATCACAGATCTCAAAACTTTCACCCTCGCAATCAACAGCAATCATCCAAAGCTTGGTAGGATCCAGAGAGCTTCAGGGTAGGCTACCACCCTTCAAACATAAACAATGTTGGGAGAGGAGGACTATAGGTGGCTCCTGCTAGCTACAGGGACATTGAAAAGCGCATGTGGAGACCCAAACAAGTGGAACATTTCAATAATGCAAAAGAGGTAATCCACAATAAATCTCCACCTGCAACCCCATCTCTGCTCATTCAGAATAGGATTGGATCAACAATTCCGATTTCTTAAAATGCAAAGCCTTCTTTTTAAAATGGCCAAGTTCTTGGCCGGCTTATGAAAAAATTAAATCCTGGGTGTTTAGAAATGTCAGCCCCGATTGCACCCTGAAAACCCTTTAGAATGGCTTCTATCTTGTGACATGCCTCACTCAAGAAACCAAGATGGAGATCATCCATTCTGGACCTCTTTTCTTGGAAGGTCTTGGCCTTATAATTAAAGACTGGGTGCCCAACTTTAACCCTTCTTGTCAAACCCTGGTAGACATACTCGTGTGGATTAATCTCAAAAATCTCCCCTAAGAATATTGGAATATTGAAACCCTAACCATGATGAGTAATGCAATGGGGAAATTCTTGGATCGGGGGGGAGCCCTTAATAAGAAAGATCTGTCAACATATTTGAAAATCCTGATCTCATGGAGTGAATCATGCCCCCTCCCAAAATTTCTCGAGCTCAGATCGAGCTCTGGGGTGTAGAAACAACCAATTGAGAAAACTAGCCAGGAAGATGAAGAAATCAATGTTGTTAGGGACACAGGCAAAGCAAGTGACTCTGCATTGTCTAGGAAGAACTTTTAAGTGACTGAGCTACCATCTGATCACCTCTAATCAATGGGGTAGTCTCAGCCACTAAAATGCATGGACCACCTAAGCATAATATGGTGGCAGGATCGAGTGAGGGAATCAAGACCTAGGATCTCTTTGTCATGGACACAGTGAATGTTATTATTAAAGAAAACTCTCATCATTAAAGCCTGAAGGGATCCCCTCCATAGGACATCAACAATCATGTCAATCTTGCTAAGGATCCACCTAGGGACAGACCTTCACAATCCCACAATGGTGCTAACAACACATTTTCGGACATAGTGGACCTTCACTTCAATTCTATCTCGGGTCAGGGCTAGGATATAGCTGACATATAGAATGGGAATTGGGACCCAAAGTCTAATAACAACTGCTCTCATCTTCAAAAGATAACTAGCCCAGTAGGAATCATGGATTTAATGTCAAACAGCTCAGGACCCCAAGTCCTAGACAGGAAGGCCAATATCAGAGCAGATATTATTGAGGCAAGAGTGGAAGATGACAAGGAATATGTACCGACAACATGGATGGACAACATGGGAACTCTCATAAAATATATCCCCATTTCACCCATCAGAAACCTGGGTGATTCCTTTGAAGGAACCTGAGACAGTGGGGACAACATCATGCACTCTTCCACCAGCAGAGATGAAGAAGAGGCAGACACAGAGGACTTTCTAGGGATCTCAGACCAGCTGGATGTTAGGGATGTCAGAACTATTCTCAATCGAAATCACTCCTGGAAAAATCTGTCCTAGGTGAAAGAAAGAAGAGAGGTGCAAGCAATCTTAAAATGAGGCTAGCCAAGGCTACAAATGCGAATGGCCAACGCAAATTGAGATTGGGAAAAGGCAATGCCTTTTCCCAGGCACAATGAAACTCCTATCCTAGAATGTCATGGGCTGCAATGCCTTTGACAAATGTCGATTGATCAAATGGTGCTTTGATCAGGCGAAGCCTGAAATAGTCTTCATCCAAGAAATCAAACTCAAGCTGGAAGACACTAAACTATTTGTAGCAAGATTCCCAAGATGGAAATGTTTCTTTATTGAGGCCGAAGGGGCCTCCAGAGGACTGGGACTTCTTTGGAAGGAAGAAGTCGTGCATGTGGAGATTATCCAGTACAATAAATCCTGGATATGGGCTAAGGCAGACTCAAAGCAGCTTCTCAGAAGGATCAACATCTTCAATATATATGGACCCAATAGCAATGCCCTCAAGCTCAAACTATGGAGAGAAATTACCACCATCCTTAAGAACCATCTGAATGAAATCTTCATTCTAGGGGGGACTTCAATGCCATCCTCCATCCAAAAGATAAGAAAGGAGGGTGGGGATGGGCAGGGCAGAGCCAGGCAGACTTCAATGACTTCATCCTAGAAAATGGGCTGGTGGAGATTAATCTGAAATGGGGAGATTTCACATGGACTAATCATAGACTAGACTTCAATAACATTGTTGAAAAACTAGACTGATTCCTTATTGGTGGAGACGGGGCAGCCATAGATTGGATCACACAAGTTGAAATCCTTCCTATCACAGGGTCTGATCACTTCCCCATCGAGATGAGAATTCAGGATGACATGGCTCCGGAGCGATGTCCCCTCAAATTTGAAGCCATGTGGCTTAAAGCTGAATGCTTTGATGATTTGACCAAACTATGGTGGATCGAGGCTCCTCTAAGGGGTGGGAATAAAGCTTTCCAACTCACTAAAAAGCTTCAGTTTATTAAAGATAAGCTGAAAATATGGAACCGGGAAAGCTTCAAAAACATATTCACGGAAAAGTTCAAATTAGAGGAGAAACTTAAGAGTCTGAATGAGAACATCATCAGCCAAGGTATGACAAACCTTGAATTCATCAAGGAATAGGCTCTAAAACTAGACTATGCAGAAATCCTAGCCAAAGAGGAGATTTAATGGAGGCAAAAGTCTAGGGAGTTATGGCTTAAGGATGGGGATCGAAACATGAAGTTTTTTCATAATTCTGCCAAGGTCAAAAGAGTTGGTAATAAAATTTTCTCCATCAAGAACCAACATGGTGGAACAATAGAAGAGGAACAGGATATCAAGAGAGAGGCAGTCAGATATTTTTCAAATATATTCTGCATAAACAAAGATGTCTCTTCTCTTCTGACCAACATATTCAACACTATTCCAAACTGCATCACACCATCCCACAATGACTTTCTTCTCAATCCTACCACTCTGGGGGAGGTCAAGCACGCTCTATTCAGAATGGGGAGTGACAAGGCCCTGGGTCCTGATGGCTTCATGACTCTTTTCTTCCAACACTTTTGGGAACTTGTTGGACAAGAGGTCTGGGAGGTAGCAGAGGAGGCCCGTAAAGGTAAATTCATATTGAAGGACTTGAATAACACTCTCATATCCTTGATCCCCAAAAAATCTGATGCCTTTGAATTCAGCGACTATAGACCTATTACCTTATGTAACGTTCTCTACAAAATCATATCCAAAACTATTACAAATAGATTAAAAACCATCCTGAGCTCAGTCATCTCAGCAGAACAAAGTGGTTTCACCCCCAATCGATCAATATATGAAGGCATCATTGTGGCACATGAGGCCATTCACACTGTTAGAATGCCCAAAACGGATAGAATTCTGGTCAAACTTGACATCTAGAAAGCCTATGATGAAGTCGATAGGGTGCTCCTGCTTAAAATACTAAGGAAATTTGGCTTCTCTATGGAGTGGGTTGATTGGATAGATGGCTGCATTAACAATGTATGGCTATCCATTCTAGTCAATGGCAGCCCACAAGGATTCTTTGAAACATGTAAGGGCATCAGACAAGGGGACCCTCTATCCCCCTTCGTATTCATCATCATGGCAGAGGCCCTTGGTAGGCTTATCAAGAGCAAAAGAGAATCAGGCTCCTGGAAAGGCATTATGGTGGCAGCAGGAGAATCGGCACTCTCTCATCTACAGTTTTCAGATGACACCCTTCTTGGGGGGGAAGCCTCAAGCTGAGAAGCTCATGTCATGAAGACAACTCTTGACTCTTATGTTGATGCCTCAGGTCAGCGAGTCAATTGGCATAAGTTAGAAATATATTTCTTCAACGCTTCCCCTTGTTGCCAAAGAGAGATTTGCAAGGTGCTCGGCATGAGGAAAGGCACTCTTCCTTCCAAATATTTGGGGATTCCCCTCTTTGAAAGTGTTCACAAAGCTATCATTTGGAAAGATCTAAGTGTTGTTATCTCCAATAAATTAAATGGCTGGAAGGGAAAGTGGCTCTCTTCAGCTGGCCAGATTCTAATGCTAAAGACAGTTATATCTGCTATGCCGATCTTTCCAATGTTCTGCCTTAAACTTCCTAACACCATCATCAACAATATTAGCAAAGGCATGTGGAAATTCTTTTGGAGTGGTTATGGGTAGGAGAACAAGATCCCCCTCCTTGCTTGGGACAAAATCTGCAAATCCAAGCAAGATGGAGGAGCAGGAATCAAAGACTGGCAGTTAATGAACACAGCTCTGGGTGCCAATCTTATTTGGGATATCCAAAACAAACCAAACAGCATGTGGGTGCATTTACTCAATGCAAATTATCTTGACAACTGAGATGACATTCGTATTCTCACTATTAGTAACCCACCCCGAGGTTCTGCAATGTGGAATTTCCTTCTCTCTTGTAGATCAGTCATCACTGATCATATCCTGGAATGTTGGCAATGGCCAACTAGAAAAATTTTGGGATGACTCCTGGTCTAGCCTTCCAGCCTTAAAAAACAATGGAGACCTCCACGACCTTCATAATTACTTCACCAGCAGATGGGGAGAACATATTGCTGACTACATTGTATCTTATGAGGAAGGGCATGGAACAACTTGGAGATGGAAATCTGTTGTTCATGAGAACATTTCAGCACAACAGAAAAGGGTGATGCACGATATACTCAAAGGCAGACAAATTATCATCACCACTAGACAAGATAGCATCATATGGTGTGCGGCAAAGAAAGGGGAATACTCTGTAAAATTGGGCTACCAAATCCTAGAAAAATCAGATTGCAATGGCTAGTAAAAGTATGTTGGAGTAAACATTGCCTTCCCAAGGCTGGGGTCTTCACCTGGCTGGTAGTCAGAGGTAGGATCCTGACAGGGGAGAGAAGGAAGCATTTAGGGATGGTAGGACCTACCAAATGCATGATATGCGAAGAAGCTGAGGAGGATGTTGATCATCTTCTGGTCAATTGTAAACTGGCTCAGGCATGCTGGGAAATGATCCAACTTAAATTGGGATGGCAAGGCCCACTATGCCACACCCTCAAAGATATCCTGATGAGTTGGCCTTTTAAACCACACAAATCTTGACTGGATGCAATATGGGAGATATGTCCCTCAGTAATATTGTGGGAGATATGGAAGGAAAGAAACCAAAGGATTTTTAGGGATCAAAAGGAACAAATTTCTAGAATCAAGGGGAGAATTAATTATTCTATTGAAGAAATCATGGCAAGCTCAGCATGCAAGAAACCCATGAAATGTCCTTTCACCAAGTCTGATAGGTGGATCCAAAAAAACTGGTCGGGCATCAAAATTAGATCATGGGGTGACTGCCCGAGACCTCTATCCAATAGTAAAAAGATTGGAGTCAAATGGGAACCTCTAGATGAGAACTAGACCAAGATTAACTTTGATGGGGCCTCACAAGGCAACCCTGGTGTCTCTGGAGTAAGAGCCATTGTGAGGGACTATTTTGGCAACATTCTTGCTTTTGAAGCCGAAAGCTTAATCAATGGGACCAACAACTTGGTTGAAGTGCAAGCTGCGCTTCTAGGGATCAAGCTGGGACTTAAACTTGGCATTAAAATTCTCCATCTAGAAGGAGACTCATTGATCATTGTGGGAGCTATTCAAAAATCACACATCTAGGCATGGCATCTTCAAGCATATATCAAACATAACTCATTTCTTTTAAGCAACTTTTCCAACTTCAAAATATCACATATTAGACGTGGCAGCAACATAGAAGCTGACAAACTTTCCAATTGGGCGGCTAATTTTCATATGTCAGGTGACAAGAAATTTGAATCATTCACAAAAATCAACATTTGTGACTTTGCAGAAAGCTTTTATGATGTTTTGGCATGCGGAAGGGAGATCCTCACATCACATTATGTCACAAGCTTTTGCTTTAAGCATGGGATTATCAATTTGGACAGTGGTGGCAGGCATTAGAAACTTTCTTGTAGATCATATTTATGATCAATTATTACTTGGTAAGATAACCTCTTCATTAATGATCGAATTGGACACCTCTACTTCCTGCATGTGTGATCGCCATTTACGCAATGGTTTACATGCTTAAAACCATGTGAATTGGCAGGCTTCATTAAGTTAGCAGACTGTAGATGGGACAGGTTTGCAGAGTCGTTGATCTCATCAATGAATGCCTTTCGGTTATATATAGGCGCATTCCTTCAATTTTTCCTACCACCTAAACTATCCGTCCGCCCTGCTTCAAGTCTATTATCTGGTTTAGATCTTGTTAAATTTCAGTGTAACCATGGAAGCCAATTTCACCTTGAAGCCCGAGAAATTCAAACAATAGAAGGGCTTCTTCTTGGCAATAGAGGCAGACAGAATAAAAAGAATTTTGTGTTGGTCTTCAAAGGCGCTTGAAGAAGCAATCTTGGACACACGGGGGCCTAAATTTTTGGAGGCCAATCACAGAGGGAGGTTAAACATTGACATTCCATCTATGTTATTAGCGTGGGCACTCGAGCTGGAAGTGGACCATGATGAGGCTTGCAGGGTTTTAAATGAACTCTTTTATGAAGACATTCTTGAGGGCATGGACTCGTTTCTTGAATGGGCATGGCTGGGAGTTCGCTTCAATATCACTGAATGCATTGCCAATGAAGATCAAGAATGGGTGCAAGGACTCATTCCTTTCATTCACTGGCACTGGGGAGTGAACAAAGATGACTATAAAATGGATCATTTCATAGGTTGGGAGTCAATTAAGGAGGCCATCCAAGAATGCCCACCCCCACCTGGGGACGTGTTAGACGTCTGGATGCCAGCTGTTCCTAAGAAGAAGAGATTTGCAGGGCCCAAACGTAGAGCGCATGCTGCATAGAACTTCATGGTGAGGTGAATTTTTGTTTAAGGAGACTAATATAAAGTGGAGCTCTTTCCTTTTATGAAGTGTTAAAGGGCTTACTGCTAAATTTGGGGCTAGCCTGCCATCCCATCACGAATTTTATTTTCTTTAGTCCTTTAGTGCCAAGGTGGTGGTTACTTTGTTGGAGGTGGGCGGAGCATGATAGCTCCCCATCCCCCACTTTATATATGCTCCAATGCAGTGTTTTAAAGACTTTCACCAAGGTGATGACAATTTTGTTGGTGACGAGCGGAGCACTACAGCCCCCTCCCCTACACTTCTTTTGGTTTGTTTTTTCCCCCAATGTAGAAAGTTATTTCTGGTTTGAACTGTTATTCTCATGGGGTTTGTAATATTGGAGACATAATAGCCAGGCGGGTGATGTTACATTCCACCCTATAGATAGCTTGTAGCAGGATACTCATCTAAGACACACGTGAAATGTAATCTTTTTCTAATGATCGCTTGTAGCAGGTTACTCATCTAGACACACTTGAAATGTATGATTTTTCTTTCTATATCAATAAAAATACTGAAATATTACCGATAAAAAAAAATAGTGTGCATTGTAACCTTTAATAGGGTTGGCTCCTAGCCGAGCTCACTTCAAAAGAGTGAAATATTTTGGGTTACCGATCCAAGGTGGTTTTTCCCTTAGCAGGGTTTCCACGCTCAAAATCTATGTGTCAATGCATATGATTATTGTGGATTGTTATTTTACTTTACACATTACTTTATCTGCATTGATCGGTAATCACAGTATTGATTTACTGCTACTCGGTAGATAACTCAAAAGTTAAGTAATCAGAGTTTGAGATCACAGTATACATTTCACCGAGTTGATTTATATATTTGAAACTATTGTTATAAATATCTGGAAGAATTTGGGACTATAGGATAATTGAGAACTAACTGATTCACCCCCCCCCCCCCCCCTCAGTTATCATCTCAAGTATCACTATAAAAGGGAAGATTGTCAACATCATCAAGTGGAGTGATCCAATCTGAAGTAAGATCATTTGAGAATGGATTAATATGGGGATCTCCAAATATCTCCCAAATCATCGTCTAAATTGTGCATGGGCTCCTGATTCCTAAAAGGTGACTATAGGTTTCACTAAATATGCTTGTACTGAAACTACAACTAATTAATCCTATGATATGATCAATTTTTTTACTTCAAACTATTTTCTTTCACTCGAGAATGAGTCCACAAAGATGAGACCAAAAAAATTAAGCCACCTATAATATGTTACAATATGATTTTGAAATGACTTATAATTGTCCTTAGTCAAAGTAATCGCAAAAGGATGTGTTGAATAGCTCATGATTATAACAATGATACATTTTTTAGATGATAAAACAGAGATCAATCACATAAAATATAGCTGAAATTAAATGATTAGATTAATACAATACCTCCCCAACTGTCAAAATTTCTAAGTAATCTTCCATAATGTAAATAGAGAAAAAGGTGAATAACAAATACCTAGGATAAAATATGTAAAAAATGCATGGATGGCTTGAAAGAGCTATCCAATACCTTTCCAACACCATAAGAATCATGAAAATCAAAGATGGCAGCAAAGCGTTATCAGTTGGGGAACCAAACATAAATATTTTACTTTCAAAAATAATAAATGAAAATAACAAACACCACTAGAAAAATTGAGGAACCAACTTATTGGTACTATTGTGTTTGAGAAATTTCACCTCTATTAGTAAAAATTATGCCAAAATGAAAAGAAAATAATCCTCTATGCCTACTTAAGGGGTCCAAATTTGGACCTAGGGGATTAATATTCCAATGACTTGTCCTTCATAGGACCACATGTTGTGTTGGTTAAAAAACATGGCATTACTCACGACTAGCGAGGCAACAGTGGAAAAATGGAGTGGTGACAACAAAGAAGCACGATGATTATGTTGCCTAGAGCTAAGATTCCCTTCAAATGATAGGTTTCTAATATGACAGAGCCCATGATATAATGTGATCAATGCCAACCTAAACAAAGACTAACCAAACTAAATAATTAAAAAAAATTAATACCAAAAATGAAAGTTCTAGTTACAATACTCTGATCAAGGTGGTACATCCCCAACCAGGTTGTAGATCTATTACAAACAAAAAATTATATTGATCAACACATTATATCATATGTAAAAGACTTCAATAAAATGAAATATAAAGCATGTTTATTCACCATAAATATTTTTTTATGTCTCCCTCACCTTCATTATTCATCTTTTTTTTGCCTTTTCCTTTGTCTTTCTTCTTTGGTTGTACCTTGCTAAGTTGGAATGAGTCAATACAACGAAAGGTACCAATAGGGTGTAAATGTTTTCCTAGCTAGAATTATCAATTTTTTTATCTGTCATCTTTGAATCTCTATTAGTTGCATACTTCTTTAGTTGGTGTTGATGTTCCTTGCAATAATCATTTTTAAAGTCAATGTATTCTCCCTTATATTTCTTGTCCACCCACCTTAGTTGCTAGAACCAATAATTTGCTTCTTAGATGTCTTTTTTATACTATTGTGAGGAGCCTTCTTGAATGAATTATAAGAATATTATCCAACATCTTCAAGGTAAGAGTGACATATTCACAAATCAATAACAAATATGAGTCTACTTTTAGACTTAGCTAGGATTGTCTATGTTAGTATTATTAGATCCAAGATTACTGAGAGGGAAGGGGGAGTGAATCGATAATCTAAAAATTCAAACTTTTCACCAACCATTTAACAACTTGCATCAATTAACATATATTTCATGAATAATCAAACCAACGAAGATAAAATATTCACAACCATGCAACACAATAACACCAATATTTTTCGTGGAAACCCAACTGGGAAAAACCATGTTTGGAGATGGCACCCACAAATAATTATGCACTCTCTTGAAGTATGCCCAATTAAGAGCTTAGCCCTATTAGGATCTTACAAATGCCCGGTTAAGAGCAAGACCCTATTAGAAGCCACCCGGCCAAGGGATTTACCTCTATCCTTATTGAGATATTTACCCTATTAGTAGTAACCTTGTTAAGGGATTTAAAACCCCAATCAAAGAGTCAGTTGGTTAAAGGATTTACAATTCATACCTATTAGGATCTACCCGATTTCAATCTTGATTAAACTCAAGTTAAAGTGGTTTGATAAAATAGCACTCCTCCTCTGTTGGTACAAATCTAGTTCAATCTCAATCTCTGCTTCACATGCAAATTGTCCAAACCATACAATTGCAACACTGCATTCACGAGCTTTCTCTTTCACACTCTTCTCATAATACATCATTTTACATATAAATATATTTCAAGCTCATTAGATAGTCACCACCTAAAATATGACCTAATACATCATTACAAACATTGCCACTCAATCCTTAAACCCTAAAATATATTACTAATTTTCAATTACAATTTCAAATCCATGTCGACCTTCAGATTCATCGCACATTTGATTTAACAAATAAAAGTCAAACCACAGCACACTTTCCAATGCTCTTGCACAACTTCAAGAAATTTGATAATAACAATCATAGAAATGTCAACTCATCAATCCATGTCAATCTTCAATGTCACTACAATCTATGGAATACATAACTACTTATCGCAATATGATTCATCGTCACCGATTGAGGATCTAACTGTTTGTTCTAAGAACTTCTTTTACTTTTAATTGAATGATCTTCAATCCATTGAAACTCAATCTTCCAATCACCAAAAACATGATGCGGTCACAACAACAACCTCATAACATACACAGGATAACATGTCCTAAACCACAAAACCTAAATCCAAACCTATCTGACACAATAATCAAATCATTCCTCCTTGGCTTTATCTTGTTCTTTTTGACTTGTCAACCTTCAATCGATCATAACTTACACTGTACATATGATAAACTTGTGTTGTCATAGATATAGAATCTACAGACATCACAAAGTATTCCATTACAATCACACACGCTAACTATTATCATAGCTCTGGATCCAACCTCTTGAACATACATCAACATAATAGACACATTGTCAACCAACAAACACTGAGTTGACATTAATGACAAAATTATAATTGATCAACCTATCATCAGGTATGCATGATCACACATATGCTATAACATACTCAACTAATCTCTGCATCATTTATGCCAACAATCTCCCCCTTTGGCATTGTTGACAACACCAATAATACCAAGCAAACTAAATACCAAAAATGCTCCCCCTTAGCTGATACATCTTTGTAGTTCTCTCCTCTTGATCTCTGGTTCTCTCTACTGATTCTTCTCCCCTTTAACAAAAATGACAAGGGCATAATATGCCCTAGTCAACATCTGCTACAAGTGTCTTCATCTCTTTCTGACTGCTCCCCCTAAGGATTAGTTCCTTGAACATCAATCCATAGTGAAAGATATGACAATAAATCTACTAGATTGATGCACCAACAAGATCTTAGTTCTGATCAGGTAGGGGCATAACCCCTAGCTTACCTCTAAGGTACTCAAAAGTATCATTGGGTAGTGGATTTGTGAAGATGTCTGCTATCTACTCCTTTGTTGGTATATATTCCAACTTCACCTCCTTCTCCTGCACTTTCTCTCTCAGAAAGTGATACTTAATTGCAATGTGCCTAGTCTTGGAATCCATTACTGGATTCTTGGAAATATTTATGGCACTTATATTGTCACAAAAAAATAGTTATCGGTTCATTCATCATTTCTTTTATACCTTCAAGAATCTGCTTCATCCATGCAATTTATGTATAATTTATAGTTGCTAGTACATACTCTATTTCTACAGTGGATTATGAGATACAATTTTGTTTCTTGCTTGTCCAAGACACAAGTCTTTCACCTAGAAAGAATGCACCACCAATTGTGCTCTTTCTATCATCAATGTTTCTTGCCCAATCTGCATCATTAAACACACTCAAAGAGAAATCACCATCATGAGTATACCAAATACCATAATTAATTATCCCTTTTAAATACATGAATATCCTCTTGACTGCAACCATATGAGATTTCCTTAGATTTACTTGAAATCTGGCCACTATTACAACTGCTTGAGTAATATCTGGTCTACTATGAACAATATATTGCAACTTACCGATCATAGATTTGTACAAAAAAGCATCTACTACATCAGATTCATCGTCCTTAGACAATTTACATCTTGTTACCATGGGGGTTCCAACCGGTTTGGAGTTATCCATACCAAAAGTATTGAGTACTCCTTTCACATATTTGGATTGATTGATATATATACCATTCTTTAGTTGTAAAACTTGTAATCCAATAAATAATTTAATCTCCCCAAGCATTGACATTTCAAACTTCTTCATCTCTTCAGTAAATGCCAAACTCATCTCATCATTTCCTCCAAAGATTATATCATCAACAAATACTTCATCTAGCAACAACTTATCTCCTTCATACCATGCCCTTGGAGCTTGTTTTAGTCCATATAGTGCCTTTTGTAGCTTGCATACCATCTCCTTTTCCTTTTTCAATGCAAAACCATAAGGTTGTTCTATGTATAGCTCTTCTTCAATAATTTCATTTAAGAAAGTTAACTTAATATCCATTTGAAAAAAATTAAACTTCTTATAAGCAGCATAAGCAAGTATAATTCTTACCCCTTCTAATCTTGCCACTAGACCAAATGTTTCTCCATAGTCTAGTCTTTCTTCTTGCCCATAGCCCTTACATACAAGTCTTGCCTTATTTGTGGTCACATCTCCATCTTCATTTAATTTGTTCCTAAAAATCCATTTGGTACCAATCACATTTTTATCTTCAGGTCTGGGAACAAGTGTCCATGTATCATTCTTCTCAATTTGATCAAGTTCTTCCTCCATAGCTTTTACCTAATATTCATCCTTGATTGCTTCCTTCACTATCTTGAGCTCATACTTGTAAATCAAACAAGTACTTTCTCTGAGCTTTCTTCAGGTTAGAACACCTACATTCTTATCACCTATAATCTGATCAGTATAGTGATTCATCTTCACATACCTAGGTATCACTAGTTCAGGTCTATGAGCTTCTTCTTCTGTCGGTTGAATCACTTCTTACACATTGTTTTTTATGTTGTTGGTTCATGCACTTCCTATTCAATATACATAATCTCTCGATCATCCTCTATCACTTGTTTTCTTGAATCCTCAAATTTCTCAGGATATTCATCCACCTTTATATTTGCACTCTCAATCATTTCGTTAGTTCTCTTATTGAAACACTTAAAAGCTTTTCTTTCAGTAGAATAACCTAAGAAAATACCTTCATCACTTTTAGGACCAAACTTGCATGTGAAATCATCCCTCTTAATGTAACATCTACTTCCAAAGACTTTGAAATATTTAGCATTATGTTAGTGATCATACCGTAGCTCATAAGGTGTCTTATCAGTTCCTTTCTTTACTAGCACTTAATTCAATGTGTAAACAACAATACTAATTGCTTCTTTTCAATACATTTTTGGTACATCACCTTGAATAATAATTGTCCTTACAACATCCACTATAGTTCTATTCTTCCTCTCTGCAACACCATTTTGTTGTGGGGTCCTCACTGCAGACATTTGTCTCTTGATTCCATTATCTTCATAGTACTTAACAAATTATGTAGAAGTAAACTCACCTCCTCTATCAGATGTTAAACATTTTAAGATCTTACCTAATTCACTCTCAACCAGTTCCTTGAATGCTTTGAATTTATGGAATGCATCAGACTTCTCCTTCAAGAATGTTACCCACATCTTTCTAGAATAGTCATCGATAAACAATATAAAATATCTATCACCTAGATAACTTCTCTTTCTCATAGGCCCACCAAGATCAGTATGCAACAAATAAGGTATGCTTTCAGATGAAAAATACTTGCTTTTAAAAGTAGAACTAGTTAACTTACCCAACTGATATTATTTACACATCATGTTGTCTGGCTTGACTAATTGTGGTAATCTCCTAACTACATTTTTCTTACTCACTTTGATCAAACTATCAAAATTTACATGACAAAACCTTCTATGCCATAGCCAACTATCTTCACCCTTTGTAACCAAACAATTATTCACAGTATTGTCCAGATGAAATAAATCACCTCTAGTCTACCTACCAATAGTAATCTCATCACTCGAGCTTCCAATTATTCTGCATATACCTTCTTTGAATTCCATTCTATAACCATTATCATTTAGCTGACCCACACTCAACAAATTATGTGTTAGACCATCCACAAAATAAACATCATGTGTATTACTCTTACCATCCAAAGAAATAGTTCCTTTTTCTTTGACCAAACAAGGTTTATTGTTACCAAACCTTACCACACCACTATCAAACTCATCAAGCTTAATGAACTTACTCTTGTCACCAGTAATGTGATGTGAGCACCCGCTATTTATAATCCATTCATCATTGTGTCCTATGTGAGAAACCAATGCCTTTTCGCCTTCAGATGGATCTTCTTTGACTGCAACAAATACAAACTCCTCTTCCTCATTATCTTCTAATTCTTCATCGACAACTCCTTCATCAACTACAACATAGCATTGGTTCTTCCCTTTTCCCTTAAACTTTTTGAACTTATCCTTTTGTTCACCATTAGGACATCTAGTAGAAATGTGTCCAATCTTATTACATGAAAAACATTTCAGTGGGAGCTTGCCTTTGTACTTACCTCTCCCTCTAGGCAATCTTTTTGCTATTAGTGCTTCAAGCTCTCCTTATTTCCTTTCATCTTCCAAGATAGCTTCAATTTCTCTAGTATAACTTGACATGTAATTACAATCATGACTTATTTCTTTACCTTTCCTTACCGGTACATTAGTCACCGATGCCTTGAAGGTTTCCTCAACTCTTGGAATACTGTTATCAAAGCTATTTAACTAAAATGCAGTAAGCTTACCGATCAGTCCATCTATAGTAACACTATCAAAAGTTCTCAGCACATTTATAGCAGACATTCTAATGGCATAAGTAGGTAGTAAAGTTCTCAACATTTTACTTACCACAACATCTTCCTCAACAGTTCCACTAGCACCTCTAATAACACTAACAACTTCTATTATTCTTTGACCATATTGCACAATGCTCTCCCCTTCTACCATCTTCATGTCATCATACTTTCCTCTAAGACTATCTTTCTTAGCTTTTTTCTCATTAACATCTCCTTCGTAGATTAATTTAAATTTTTCCCAAACATCATAGGCAGTATCAAGTTCATGAACATCAACATATCCAATATCAAATAAGGTAATTACAATAGCTTCTTGTGCTTGACTATTCTCCTATTATTCATTCAGTTCATCTGTAGCGAGAGTTCTAGTATGAGCAGTATACTTATGTGTGACATGCATCCATTATTTTGATCCCATGCCATTTAGATACAACTTCATTTAGTCACTCCATACTAGGTAGTTGTCTTTAGAGAACTTGGGAGGTGCCTTCCTCATAATTGGATCTTTTCCCCAAGATGTTAGGATTACCACAAAGAGAACCAAAAATCTAATATTACAGAGAGGGGGGGGGGGGGGAATCAACAATCTAACAATTAAAAATTTTCATCAACCANATTACAGAGAGGGGGGGGGGGGTGAATCAACAATCTAACAATTAAAAATTTTCATCAACCATTTAACAACTTGCATCAATTAACATCTATTGCATGAATAGACAAACCAATGAAGATAAAACATTCACAACCATGCAACAAAATAACACCAATATTTTTCTTGTGGAAACTCAACTAGGAAAAAAAATGTATGGGTATGACACCCACAAATAATTTTGCACTCTTCAAAATTACGTCCAGTTAAGAGATTAGCCATGTGAGGAGCTTACAAATGCCCGGTTAAGTGCAAAACCCTGTCAAGAGTCACCCGATCAAGGGATTATCTCTAGCCCTATTAAGATCTTTACCCTATTAGGAATAACCTTGTTAAGGGATGTAAAACCCTAATCAAAGAGTCACTTGGTTAAATGTTTTATAATTCATACCTATTAGGATCTACCTGGTTAAGGGATTTATCTTGATTAAACTCAAGTGAAAGTGATATGAGAAAATAACATTCCTCCTTTGTTGGTATAGATCTAGTTCAAGCTCAATCTCTGCTTCACATGCTGACTATCCAAACCCTATGATCGCATAACAACATTCATGATCTTTCTCTGCCACACTCTTCTCACAATACATCATTTTACATATAAATACATTTCAAGCTCATTAGGTGGCCACTGCCTAAAACAAGACCTAATACATCATAAAAAATATTCTTGCTCAATCTTTAAACCCTAAAACATATTACCAATTTGCAATTACAATTTCAAATCTAGGTCATCCTTCAGATTCATTACACATTCAATTTGATAAAGAAAAGTCAAACCATAACACACTTTCCAATGTTCTTGCACTACTTCAATAACTTTGATCATAACGATCATAGAAATGCCAACTCATCAATCCAAATCGATCTTAAATGTCTCCATGATTCCTGGAACACATAACCACTTATTGCAACATGATGCATCATCACTGGTTGAGGATCTAACTGATTGTTCTAATAACTTCTTTTACTTTTCACTAAACAATCTTCAATCAAATGAAACTCAGTCTTCTGATCATCAAAACATGATGCGATCACAAAAATAACCTCATAACATATACTGAACCACAACACCTAAATCCAAACATATTTGACACAATCAACAAATCATTCCTCCTTAGCTTTAACCTGGTCTTTTGGTTGATCTATCAACCTTCAATTGATCATAGCTCACACCATACATATGATAAACCAGTGTGGTCATAGATATAGCATCTAGAGACATCAAAAAGTATTCCATTACGATTGCACAAACCAACTCTTATCATAGCTCTAGATCCAACCTCTTGAACATACATCAACATAACAGACACACTATCAACCAACAAACACCGAGTTGACATCAATGAAAACATCATAATTGATCAACCTATCATCAAGCCTTCATCACACACGTGTCATAACATACTCAACTTATCTCTGCATCAATTATTCCAACAGTCTCCTTGCCTTGGTATGGATTTTTGTTTCTTTTTTCCATGAGAGCTATAAAATCTCAGTAGATAATGACAACCAAACAAAAATAGATACATATTTTATACCTTTAACATGTAACCATTTGTATAATAGATAATGGGGATCACCTAATAGGATCTATTCCCTCCCCAATTTCACAATGCACATTAGAATACAAAGCTACCACAAGTCAAATTTAATCAACACCGCAAGAAAGGATAGAGTGATGCCAATACCATATTCGGGTCTTAAGGGCTTGTATTCTTTTTTGTTGCTTTGTAAATTAAGAGAAGATAAATAAAAGATACTAAAATCTGGAAAGGCTAAAGAGAGAAACAAAGATGAAATGTGTGTACCTTGGAAAGAGAAGGAGGTTATATTTCTATTGTTGATTTCTGACTGTTGGGATCTAGGAAATACCTGTACTTATAAATCTAAGCTTTGCAACCTGTATGTGACCTCTCCTAAAAGTTTGAACCTCTTTCTGAGGGTGTAAAATATTTGGAACACTATGGGTCTAGGTGTAGAACATTTGGGATGTTTGGTACCTGGTGAATATGTTCCAAATTCTACAGGGACCTGTGTCAGGATTTGCAAAGTTCAAATATGGATTTATAGCTTCTTGGAATGTTCCTCCACACAAAAAAGGGAAAGAAGGGTGAATAGAGTTTTTCCTCATTCAAACCCCTTGTCTAGGAATAAACCTAGAAACATGAAAAGATAAAGTATGCAGACATATAATAGTTATCATATCTGATGAATAAATATGCTTATACCTTCATAATGTGGATGCCACTTTCAATGTGATCAAATGTGAGTATGCAATAGATTTTGACCGAACATAAAATCCAAAAGGAAATCATGAAAAGATAAAACCTTGTATAATGAATGTTGCGTCTTGCTAATGTTGAAATGAGAAGGAGGAAGAGAAGAAGATGGAAAGGTAGGTAGATGCAATGGCTTCTCCTTCATGAAAACTCCTTTACTTGACCTCAAAGGGAGAAACAAGTTATATCCATGAGGAAAACCATCTTGGATACTTTTTATGATACCAATACTTTGATATATCTTGAATTACTTCCAATTTCCTTGTATTTCTTGATGATCTTGATTTACACAATTTATTGCACAAGACTCTTGAATTGATTGCTTTAAGATTGGTTTCTTGATACATCTCTATTGCTTGAATATATTTGATGGATGAAAGAAATAAGGAGAAGTAAGGGGTTTATATACTTCTCACTAAATCTTGGGGGTTTAACCTTACCCAAACTGACCACATATCTGAATCCTACATCCATTCTCTGGATAGCACCCCCTCCATAAGTTTGGACCACATTTTGGGGGTGCACAACACCTAGAAAATTGTGCACCTTGGTGCAAAATGTTTGAAACATTCTGCACCATTCAATCAAGACTCAATTCTATTTTATGGGCTATGGGGAATGTGTAGATGCAGGGATTTAAATCACAATTGGTTTCAGGGTTTGGAAAGGTCAAAAAGACCACTAATAATGGCATAGGGCCTAAGTGGTTAAATAAATTAAGTGGTTGGAGGAGAAATATAAGAGAATACCTAGAAATAAGGGCTAATCTAGATTTTAAGCAAGCTAGAGTGGAAAGAGAGAAGAAAGAGGACCCAGATTTGAATCTAAATGACCTTATAAGGTCTGATTAATAAAATGAGTGAAAATGGTCCTTAAAAATAATACTAATCAAGTTCTTACTTTCTATCATGGTACATTTAGCCCCCACTTTAGTGGGAGTACGAGACAGCCTCATGCTCATGGTAAAGGAAGAACAAGAGAGAGAGAGAGAGATGAGTATTAGCGGGTTGCAAGGAGATGGGACATCAGTAAGTTTAAGGATATGAGCCCCCAAACAAAGAATCTCAACTCACACATCCATGCACAAGGGCACGAAAATAAAACAAAAAAGAAAATAAACAAACAACCAAGATAAGGAAAAGAGGCTAGTAAACTCCAAAACAACTAGTTGAAGGGACCTAGATCAAGAGAATGTACTTGATGGAATAATATGCATATGTGTGTTTCCATTGATGTTTTTTCATTGATGTCAACATATTTATCTATTTGGGACAATGTTCCTATGATATTTAGTAAGTTGTTTGGTTCAATATTGACATATTGTTGGAGATCAGTGCATGTGGATGTGTGCTTTGTATTTTGGGATGTCTGTAGTTGATTTAATTTAACTTTAAGAGGTTTGTATGATGATTTGAGAGAGTTATGGGTTTCTATTTTGAGACTTGTATTTTGGATGTTTAGCGGGACAGTGTGACAATATTTTGATCCATAGTGCTCCACATTGTAATATTTTTATATGTGGATCTGTATAACGTGTTTGGGACATTGATGTGTATCCTCAACTCAATTGGCTCATGATTTGGAGGTTTTCAAGCTATTTTTCTTGATTGTCAGAGGTTTTTGTTGACGTTCTATTAAAAATGGAAAAGAAATATGTAAAAATGAACAATACCAGGAAAGAATCTAAGCGAGTGAATGCATAAAGAAATATTACCATAAACACGGAGAGAGAAAGCTCCAAGATTCAACACAAGAAGGCAAGATATTTGAAAGGGGAAAGCAAAGAAAACCCCTTGTGACATTATGAATGAGGCATGAAAAGCCTAAG
>MU214842.1:434639-463864 GCA_018584345.1 Thuja plicata | reverse complement strand
ATGGAGGGAAACTCCATTGAGTAAGTGCACACCAATTATAGGATGGAGGGATACTCCACGGGACAGATAAGGCAACTATGAGTCAGTTAAAAAACTGTCGGGTCCACCATAGTTAACCTTGAAAAAATTGGCTCCCGATGTAACTTACAAAAAAAAGAATGGTATCAAACCATAAAATGCTACCAAGAGCATAAAGAGATGCTATAAAAGCATAAAACTGCAACTATGTGCAGATAGATCATTAGAACATAGTAAAATTGAATTAAATTACAGAATAATGAAGGCAAATGTGTAAGATAACTCATAAACCCGAATAATATGAGATAAATATGAAATATTTGGAAGAGCAATGAGAATAAATTATCAATTAAAATCTCCATGCAAGGTGAACACTAGTGGTAAATTTTATTAAAGAGTCACTTAAACTTTTCATAATAGACATTCACAGTACTTGAACAATTATTAAAAAAGAGCAATTCATGGAATTAAACACATGGCACATAAATTTTCCTTCTTAAACATGAATTATATCAAAGACCAAAGTTGACCAATAAAGTTTTTACTACTATAAAAACCACGAACAATAGAATACTTTTTTTTGAAAAAAGGCTCATTATTTTACTAAGATTTAATTTATTTAAAATAAAATAATCATTTTATAATATATCAGATAAAAAAATACAAGATTAAGAATCTGATAAGATAATAGATACTAAATTTATTTAAAAACTTAACTAAGAAATTTCAATAAATTTTATATTTAAAAAAAACTTTGAATATATTTGTTTATAACTTAAAAAATAAAAAAAATTACTAAAAGGTTTAAAACTTTTAAAGTAAATAACTTAAATTTAAACCTTCAATATGAAATAGAAAATTTGTTTTCAAGTTTATTTTTCTTTAGAAAAAATTGTTAAGAAAAAGATTGAAATAAATATTGATAAAATAAAAATGATTAAAGAATCTAATGATTAAACTGAGGAAGAATAGAGCTGCAAGAACCCTACATGGAAGAAACGTTAGAAAGAATATAATGAATAGCCTTCGAGAAACCAGCATAGGCCAAAGGACGTTAACATGATAAAATAAGAATGTTAAAGTTATAAATGCTCACAGAGAAGCAGACCTGCAAGGGAGTTAGGCAGAGCATGCAGCGCAAGCTATGGAATAAGACAAACTTCAATGTACTCTAACAAAGTGTTCTATATATGAAAACGTTACCTACGACTCCATGCACCATTTCTGTCGACTGACAGGCCTCTCCTCTGCTATGATGGGTTTTCCCGCAGGCTACTCAAAGTTCATCATCTCGAAACTGCTAGTCAATGCAGTGTTTCTTCTTGCATCTATCAGAAATGGAATTTGTTGGCTCCTTAGATTCATTGGACTAGCGGAGTTTCTGGAGCAGGAATTTGCATATCTGATAGAGCATTCCTCAGTTGCTTGCTCTGCTACTGCAGATATGAAAAGAGAGCGACTTCCTGTAGTAACATTCAGGGTTTTAACAGACAGATTTGCCGAATTTGATGAAGTATCATGCTCTGTCTGTCTGAATGAGTTTGATGAATATGAAGAGATAAGTCAGCTGACAAATTGTTGCCACATTTTTCACAAGAATTGCTTGGATAAATGGCTTTATCATGATCAGAAAACATGCCCTCTTTGCTGAACCTGCCTCGGAATGGGTATCAACAGCTATATCTGGTCTGGTGATGAGAAACTGACCATCCCATTCTCATTTTTGTGACAGGCGGGGAATCAAACAGTAAGCAGAGGAAGAGAGCTCAGAGTAGCGGCTAAAACGGCTTAAGCTCCTAGACCTCCTGTGACCACCCACTGGCTTGCTGCCCGACTTTGCACAACATTAGGAAGGCTATTGTTTCCTTTGCCTCTACAGCTTTGTCACTCATCCCATGATCATAAACAGGGAGAGAGAATGGGTAGAATGACTACGGAGATAAATTTGCAGCAGAGCTCTCATTCTTTGGCTTACATAGAGGAATCTCAATCCACTGCTCAGCGTCATAAGTCCAGAGGCTGAGGTTACATTGACAACAATGTAGAGCACAAAGAAAATGATCAGGAGTTGGTGAAAAAAGATCTCAAGTTTCTTTTGCAGAAGGAGCTCCGAAACAGTGACGTGGGTTCTCTTGGAAGAATTGTGCTTCCAAAACTAGCAAAAAATTGTGCAAGATAATATACACTATGCAAAAAGCAGTAAAGCTTATGATGTAAAGGGGATGGAAAAAGTAGGGGGTGGGCAAGAAATGGTGGCTGAGAATGCGAAGGATGGAGAAGTGTGAGATGGGTGTGATGGGGTTGGATAAAGCAATGTTGCGGTTGTTGGGGTTGATGGTGCTCTGCCTCCGTGATCTTTGGCAAGAGGACTCCTATGTAAGCATATCCATAGAAACAAACCAAGAAAATAGCAGTGAATGGGCTTAAAATTGCCCTGATAAATCTGAAATTTGATCAAAATGGGAAGTGAGGCCAGAGGGGCGCTGAGATTCTGGAGCGAGGAAGATAAGGTTATGGTGAACTCGCTCATAGGCCCCCATGCCTTTGATCACTTAATGATGAGCTATGTTTCTTCTGAAGGATTAGTGTCTGCCCTCAGTGATGGTGCATTGCAGCAGAAGCTTTAGAACCTTGTTGAATCTTCATCAGTAAACTGGACTTATGCTATTTTCTGGCAGCTTTCAAGATCAAAAAATGGAGACATGGTTCTTGGATGGGGTGATGGCTACTTTAAGGGCCCTTGGGAGGGCCAGGAAGCTGATCATGCAAGAGGTTTGGATCAGAGGTTTGCGGATAGGGATCAACTAAAGAAAAAGATACTTCAGAAACTCCAAAGCTTTTTTGGTGGTGGTTGTGAAGAGGATAGTAATTTTTTTGCAGGATTAGAGAATGTTTCTGACATGGAGATGTTCTATTTGACATCCATGTACTATTCCTTTCCTCGAGGAATTGTTGTTCCTGGCCAGACCCTTAACAGTGGTAAGTGTATCTGGCTGAATGAACTGAATAAATTACCTGCAAATTTTTGCACCAAATCTTATCTTGCCAAAATAGGTGGCATTCGGACTCTTGTATGTGTGCCAATGGAAAATGGCATATTGGAAGTAATATGCAGAGACTAGCAATGAAGACAAGTTGCGTGAGCTTGGGAGGAACTTGCAAATGAAGCCTGCAAAAAACTTATTCAAATAATATAACAAAAAAAAACTACATGCACACAGATTTAAAACCTGCACCAAAGGTTAGAAGAATATAATCAATAAGTAAAAGAACAAGAGATATATAATGAAAATCAGAGATAAGATATGAAATCTGTAAAAAACAAAGATAAACCACCTGCAAGGAGTTAGATACATAAAAATTTTTTTGCAGAGAACTAGCAAAGAATCACTTATACTAAATGTCTACATGCACATATTTAAAACCAGAGATAGAATTTTTTTGTGAAACCTGCACAAACAAAATAATGAATTAATAGATAAACCGGGTTTGGCGGTAAACCAGCCAAACCCAAAAAAAAATTCAATATTTTCAAACACTCTCTCAAGAGTCTCCTTCAAATTGTACCTTCATGCAAACACTCAAAAACAAAGATTAAACCGCTTTGATACCATGTTAAAAATGGAAAAGAAATATGTAAAAATGAACAATACCAGGAAAGAATCTAAGCGAGTGAATGCATAAAGAAATATTACCATAAACACGGAGAGAGAAAGCTCCAAGATTCAACACAAGAAGGAAAGATATTTGAAAGGGGAAAGCAAAGAAAACCCCTTGTGACATTATGAATGAGGCATGAAAAGCCAAAGAAAAGGTGAGAGAGAGAGCGAATTGCTCATACAAAAGTTGAGAAGAGGAAGAAACCTCATTAGTCTAAGGAGAGAAGAAGAGACATCTCTTTAATAGAGATGTGAGAAAGGAGTTGCATGGTAACTCCCATATCTATGTATGCCACATTTCATAAAGTGTGTGCCACTTGTGTTATTTCCTCTTAAGGAGGAATCTAAGGGATACCTTGGTTTATCCCAATAATACAACCAAGGGATAATAAAATATACATAAAAATGAATTATCCTCACAAGAGGACAAAAATAGGTGTAGGGATTCCATAGGAATCTCCTACTTACATAATGCAAGTAAAGATTAATTTCTAACATGTTCTTGAGGTTCGGTATGATGATGCTGATGATTCCAGTGAGTTGAGTTAATGTGGATGTTCCTGCAGTAATTCATGATGCTTGTGGTTGTTTCTAGTTTGTGCTCCTATTATGTTGTTGGTTTGCATTGACCAAGGTAATCACATTTGATGATTTTTGGTTGGTGAGTTCATGTTCTTGGCTAACTTAGTTTTGTAGCATGTTGCGGATATTTGAGGCATGATTATTGGATGCTTAGCATGTTCGAGGATGGTGTTATTGATCCATGTTATGTCTTAGCCAATATTCATTGGTTCACATTCAATATTCTAATGCAGAGAGGTTATATATTTAATAATTAGGTCCTTGGTCGACCTTGGAAGAATTAGTTGATGAAATATATAAATGTAATTTATTCATTTTTGGATTATGTGTGAGAAAGTGGAAGAGTGTGTAGATGTGTGAATATTGATTATCTTTCAAAGGTAGAGATCTGGCATGGAAAAGAAAGTTGTACTTTAATGGAACTAACCCAGGCATGTTGAAGATGCTATTATCCATTTCATGATCTATCCAGATTATTGTCCATATATATTTGGAAGGTAGTGAGCCTTCTCAGGGCAAGAAGCCTTTGTATTTGAGTAGTGAGCTCTAGGCAGTGTGTCTGAATGCATGTGCATTCCCATTGTAATACTCCTAACAAGGTATAGTTATTTTAATATTGTACATCATCTTGTGGGTTCATCCCCACCGTGGTTTTTCCCTTGACCAGGTTTCCATGATATAAATATTGGTGTTATGTGTTCTTGATGTGTTGTGGATTTGTGCTTCATTATTCATTTATCAGATCTAAAGTTAAGGTTAGAGTTTTGTTTAAATTGTGGACTTTCGAACAACTAATTCACCCCCCACTAGTTGTATTCTACCATATTTACATCAATTGGTATCAGAGCTAGTTCCTCTTTGGGAAGCTTAATTTCTTGAAGTGATCCGAGATGGTGTCTTTTAAGAAGTATAGTCCAAGATTTGATGGTACAAATTGCACTCTTTGGAAAGGTCACATGGAATGTCATTTGAGATGCATTAGTGAATAATATTGGGAGATTAATGAGACACAATATGTTCCTCCTGTAAATATTTCTACTACTACTCTTGATGAGAAGAAGAAAACTAAATATAACATCAGATCTGAGGAAGCATTGTTGCGTGCCTTGATTGATACTGAAATGAAAAATGTTATAGAATTGAAGGCTGCTCATGAGATCTAGAAGAAATTTGAAACATTGTATGAATGTGACACTTATGTGTGATAGTGCTTTAAAATGTATTTGCAGGAACTTGGTTTCCTTGGTATTTTTCTTGTTTTTACAAGAAAATTGCTCTTAAATTGTTTAATGGGGATTAGGGTTTGTGTTCCATGTGTTGATCAAGTTTCATATATTTTAAACCCTAATCCTATTGTATTTCTTCATTACCTTTTATGGCTTAAGCCATATGTATTGACACTATTGAAGGGGTTTGATTTGTTTAAATACCTAGGTTCATATATTTTAATTTGGAAACCAAGTGGTTTTTCTTTTTGCTAAAGACTGACATTATGTTTCAAGCTCAGCGGTCTTTTATATCTTAACCGACAATGGTAAGTGCTTCCAATAACAATTACCTTTTTTTTAATTGTTCACATTCTCACAATAAAAGATGTAACTGCTAGAGTTGATCACAAATGCATGAGATGGTGACACCTAGCATATTTTGAGTTGTTAAGAGTTTGTGGTTTTTCTCTACTACAGTTATGGTGTGCAGTTAGTTATGTGTCATGATACTAATGGGACCATATTTCAACACGTACACATGTAAGAAATGATCTTATGTCTAAATATTAAAGTTGCTCAAGTTTTAAGAGACCACAGTATTTATTGTCAAGAAAAGATCAGCTAAGATCAACGATTCTTGTTGATTTGTGATCAAAGTTGCTCGACTTTTTAACGATCGTGAATCTGCGAGATGTTGACAAGTGTCCTCACTGGGGGTCAAGGTTGATTAAAAGATTATGGAAATAGATAAAGATGGAGAATTGATTCGAAGCCTTCCTATTCGATGAGGTGGGATTTTTTTTGCCTTTGTGGCAGTCAAATTTAGTTTGAGTAATGAGTATCATCGGATCTATCGATCTATAGGGAAATCAACGGTGGAGTTTTAAACTTTTTCTAAGGGAAGAAATCAAGGTCATTGCACGTCATTGTACTTGAAGTAACTACTAGATAGAGAATTTTTTTGTTGACTTAGAAAGAGATGAAGTATAGGGCTTTCGAATCATCACCAGAGGGTCTAAATCACATATTGACATAAAACTATTTTTCAGAAGAGCAAATAGATCAAGATGAAATTTGGGTTGATATGATATAACTGTGTTGTGCTGACATAATCGAGTAGTTGTAGATTTGTCCAATATTTTTGCAAGAAGGATAAGATCAAGTAGTTGTCCTTGAGAAAAAGTCAAAGAAAAGCAATGGATGGTCATAATCTTTACTTTGGAGAGCTCCAAATTGATGCCATTTTGGTATGGTTGATATGATTGATCCGGCGAGTAAGCTTCAAGGAATATTATTAAAATGGTAGCATCACCAAGCAAAGTATTTGAGTTATAAATATAGCAGGATGGTGGTTCAATGGGTAGAAAAAAATAGAGATCTTAAAGCTCCCCGAGGTAGTTCTAAATCAAGAAAAGAATAATGGCTAAGAAGTGTTGTGAAAATTATTGTTGTAAGCTTTGTGATACTGGATGGAAGTTCTTCCTAGTGAGTGTGTTTATAATAAAAGGAGTCTTGAAAATGGTAGGAATAACCAAAGAGGTATTGAAACTCATTTTACCATTATTTGGGTCCTACTTGGTTGTTCCACTTCTTCCCATCCATTTTAGATGGGCCCAAGGAAGTAGCAAGGATTCCACACAATGGAAGAAACAATTTTAGGACGAGTTTGGAGTTGCATCTAGTCATCTCTGCACCAACATTGAGGTTTGAACCACCTCTCCTCCTAATAAGTTTCCTTATGGACCTTATTTTCCATTTTCTCTGATCCTAGGCATGCAGGTTGGAGCTCCTCTTCTAGTTTAGAGGAATGTTTCCCTTTTGTGTGTTTTAGTTTTCCTTTATAGGAAGAGAAATGCTCGATCTAGGAAGGGAAATGCTCTATCTAGGAAAGGAAATGATTTGTAGCTCAAAGAAACACATCTCACAGTCCATCTGGAAGCATTCAAGAGCGATGGTGGCACGTCTCATATGTTTTTATTTCTACCAACATGTAGTTGAAGTTTCTATTTGATCGAATCATCACATATGCCAAAACATGAAGACTTTTTGGGAGGTAATTGAAAATATTATTGTAACTGGAATCACAAGTGGTCCTGCAGGTTTGTGACATGTGTCTTTGTGGCCCAAAGCTTTTTTTTTCCCTTGTGTCTATAAAAGGGAATAACGACCAAAAAGAAGAAGAATTTTGAGGAAGTTGTCATTTATCTTTGTTCTCTCTCGTTTTAAATTTGTAATTCACATTTGCAGTATAGCTATGCTCAGATGTTAGCTTTGCCTTTCTTGATTTCTAGTTAAAAGAATACCCCAAAAATTAATCATATCATAAGAGGGAGTTGTACCTATTGGATATATTTCTAGAAATCAGAGTCTTGCTTCAAATTTTGAGTTCCCGGTGTTAGTTTTTGCCTAAATGTCAAAAACTTGTTCCAGAGTACTATCAATTTTTCCTGCAAATATTGAGAAAAGACAATGAAAGAAATTAGGGATATGAAAACCCTAAGCCCTAGGCCATTTTCATCCTTGTAGTGCAAAAAATAAGTCTCCTTAGCATTGTTCTAATTTAAAGTTACCTTTTTGTCAGGTAACTTAAGTCTTTTAAGTCATGTGTTTTAAGTGAAGGCTTTTATCTCCTTATCTCACAAAGAGGACCAAATATTATTTTTTGTTCAATGACTTGGAGATAGCTTGTATCTCTTAATCTTGGAGAAATTAGAATATGCTTTAAGTCATTCAGGGACTTAGCGATAGCTGTGGATTAAGTTTTGATCGTGTGGATACCGCCAGATCTCTTGAATAAACCCAAGTTATAAGGATTGTTCAGCGACTTAAAGATTTGCTTAGTCATGTAATCTCTTAATATACCTGAGGTCAAAGACAGAGTTTACTTTTGCTTTGTTGCAATGTATCCATAAGAGATCAGAGTTAAGAAATGGATTCATAGATTAGGAGATAGTCATTGATTTTGTGTTATCTTTGATTTGATCGTGTGTCTTGCACTAAGTCTCTTGATTAACTCCCCAGTTAATAAATCCTTTAGCGATTCTGAGATAAAGCTTGTCGCTCAGTCGCCAGATGAACCTTGGTTGAAATAAAGTTAAGTTCCTTTTTGAGACATAGAGATAACCTAGTCACAAGATCTCAAAAGAAAAGTGCAGTTATGTAAAGTCTCATGAGAATAAGCGAGGACCGTAGATGCTTGATCCTGTGGATAATGTTTAGTCACAAAATAGAAAAGTACAGTCAAGTGATAAGTCTTGAGATTTAGTGATGGTCATCAAATTAAAAGAAAATCAAAGGCTGTCGTTTGATCTTGAAAGGATTTCATAAAGTACAGAAAGCATGTGAGAATCAACACTGACCATTGATTGAAATCATAACCAAGGGTTGTCGTGTGATCTCTAAGTAAAACCATAGTTAGATAAATCTTTCAACAAATTTGAGTTTCTTTGGTGGCCAAGTCTCTAAAAGAACCATGGTTAACTATGTTTGAAGCAAAAGTTAAGCGGATGAATCTAAACCGTAAAAAGAGATCAAATCTTGTGGCTGGCACTAAGTCATTGAGAGAAGTCAAAAAGTCAAGAATTGTTTGGTGATTCATAGATAAGTATTGAGATGCTGCCACATGTTTAAGTTATTTAGAGATCTGTGGCATGTGTGAAGTCTCAAAATAAACCCATGGTTGAGTAATTTTTTTAGCAACTCAGAGGTAACTTGTAGTGAAATATCGTGACAAACTAGAGTTAAAGATAAAGCTTAGGAGATTCAGCGCGAACCATCATATTAAAGGAAGATAAAAAATAGTCGTGTAATCTCTTAACAAATTATGAAAGTGCAAGATTATTCTGAGACTCAGCGTGGGGTGTTGATGAAGATCAGATCGTGTGGTGCGCGTTGAATCTCAAGATAAAACCAAGGTAAAGCTAAAATCTCAGCGATATAGAGAAAATACATTCGCGCAATCTCTAAAAGAACTATGGTAAGATTAAGGTAAGGTTTTGTGGATTTGTTCTCGTGCCATGAAGTAAAAGCTAGCCTATGAAAAGAGAAAGATCTTGACATAGTGTATGAGATTTGTTGAGTTGTAAAAGGTAAAGGAAATGAGCCAATCACAATTGAGTTTAAGACTTAATCACTCGTAATAGGGTTTTAAGATTGAGAAAAGGAACTCATGACTTATCCAAGTGGGTTTTTCAAATTTAAAGAATTTGTCAACTCCAGGCGCCACGACTAGGAGAAATTGATGTCAGGGTACGCAGAGTAATGACAGAAGTGATTGAATAATACTTCCTTAATCTTGACTGGACTGGTGCACTAAATTCTCAGAAATAAATAGGAGTTGTCATTGTTCATTTTAGTTTACCAAAGTTTTTAGAATTCAGAGCTAGAAATTGCTTAAGTTTCAGTGCTATCAGAAGATGAGCATTGTGTGAAGTGCATAGCGAATTGTAGTAAAGAGTTTGAGTCTGAAGATAGATTTATTTCAATATCAGTAAAATATGAGTCAAGATACACCAAGAGGAGCCTCTACCAGTGGAAGAAGTGGAGGTGTGGATCATGATAAGAAGGGTAAAATAAATTTTTCTGAGGAATTTGTGACTCTATTTCCAGGAACCAACCGAGGAAAAAAGGTAAATGACAAATTTCTTATAGATGATATGGAAAATTGTAGAGATGCACGTACTCGTGGAAGCTTTGGTTATCATCTATTTAATTATTTTTACAACAATAAAGATAGGGAAATTCCAATCTGTAATCCATGGACATCAGGGTTAGCCAAGTTAGTTGTTCCAAATGTTTTTGTGGATGTAGACTTGCTTATTAATTTGGCTAGGAATTATGATTCTTTTTCCAGAACCATTAAAAAGAGTGATGGTATGCCTTTGGTTACATTAGATAGGGCCTCAGTCATGAAGTATTTTGACATATATAGCCCTTGCACTACAAATATTGATTTGAAGAAGTTAGAAAATCTGTCTGAGAGAGAAGCCACCATTGTTGCCAGACTAATTCAGACTCATGTCCCCAAATCAAATAGAAATTACATCACTGCCATACCAAAATCTATTGCCCTGTATTTTTATAAGGATTTGGATTTTTATGTTAAGTACATTGTTTATGCATTATGTAGGGTTTTGGGAGTAGATGGGGGAGCTGAGAGAATATCTACAATTTTATTAATGATGGTCTTAGACATGCAGAATTCTCATGCAAATACTGATTATGATTATATTCAGTATGTTCTTGATCAAATGCATCAAGGCCTTATAGATGTTCATACCAAAGCAAACCCTAAGTTTTTTTAGTATTCCATTTTGATGCATCTGATCTTATATTCAATATTAATAGCGAGGATGTGCATAATTTAAGGCCTAGGATGATGTTTCATGGCCAACCAAACCAAGTGCAACTTTGGATTAGGGTTTGGAATTTCACTTCCAATGAGCATGAGTTCTGTGCTTATCAGAATTGGATTGCATATCCAATTCTAAGTCTCCTAGGTGCAAATCTAAACAGATTGCCAATCAGGGTGCTATGAGTTCTTAGGCCTTGTCAGTATGTTGATAAATGGACATGAGGTCATAACTGGGGAGATTTCTACTGTGGGGAGAACTTTACTTTGATAAGAGTCTAGATGTTCTCAGCCCCCACATATCTTGCCAAGATGCATGCCACCAAGGATAGCCATAATAGAATTCATATGGAAATTAATGATGACAGATAAGGAGCACTTGGCTCCACATAGGAAGAGTACTTTTACACCCCGGCAGTTCAAGGTTCCTAACTTCCGAATTGGGAAAAGGGCATATGATCTAGTAAGTAAATGGTTGAACCAATATAAGATGAGTGTGGCCATACACATGTATGTAGATCCAGAGGGATTTATAAAAAGTGCAAAGAGGTTGCTAACTCCCACCATCACTAGCATTAAAGAGCATGAGGAGTGTGCAGATGAAAACCTCATTAGGAACATCATTGAGGAGGAAGAGGTAGTAAAACAAACAAATCAATATCAGGATTTTATGAATTTAGAACAACAAATAAGGAAAAAGGGGATTCCCTTTGGAGGTTTCTTTCATGGAGTACCATATCTTGAAAGACTCTCAAAGATGATGGAGTCTTATAATACCTTGAATAATCAGCTTGAGGGGCTAATAGAAGATAAGGAGAAAGGCCCAAAGAAGCACTCTTCTTCATAATATGAGGAAGATAGTGAAGGAGGTTACTCAATCCATATACCTCCTCCAATGGATCAGCCACCCTCAACAGAACAGAGTATAGAGGTAGACCTTACAAAGGTGCCTGACACTGAAGTGACTGATGAGCCCCCTAAAAAGAAATAGAAAATAGAATCAGGGGAGCCCTCTCATGCCAAGACATAGGAGAGGAAAAGAGACAAGGTGAGTGCCCTAATTAATGGAAACATAGCATATGGCCACCACCTTAGGAAAACAATAAGAGAAGGAAAGAAAATGAAAAAAGATGATCAAGAAGAAATTGAGCTACCACTTTTGTTATGTCGGGATGAAAGAGAAATTCATCAAGCATAATTCTTAAGTGATGATGCTTTCATTAAAACCAAGGAATTCAAGGACTTTCTAATTTGGAGAAAGCAACAAGAGGTGGGGGCACAGTTACAACTAACAAAGGAAAGTTTAGTGCCAAATGAAGCTTTGCAATCCTTGCAAGCATATGACCCAGAGTCACAGGTTATGACACTAGAGGAAGCCAGGCAGTTGGTTAAATCTAGTGGGATGTTTCTTGTGGAAGGGTGGGATTTATCCTCTGCCTTCATAATTGATCAAATCAGAAGGCAGCCTGATGCCAATTTATCTTTAGAGACACATATTGGAGAGACAATCAAGGGATGTGGATATGATCCATGATCTAAGACTTTAGCTATGTGGTCATTGGCACCTAGAACACAAAAGCTATCTTTAATCAATGTGCAAGAGAAAATGGATGGGGATAAGATCATCTAGTCTATCCATAATACTAGTGACTTGGAAATATCCCAAGCTCTTACCCATTTTGCATATTTAAATGAAGCCAAGACAACACAAATATCCAAGAGATATCAAAAGCTTTTTGATCAATCAAGTGCTATAGTAAAAGACAGGGAGCTATGCTTAATTAAGATTAAGGCATTAGAAGACATAATAAAGGAATTGAACAAGAAGATACAAGAGGTCCCCAAGGCTATTCCTAATCCTTCCATACAGGTTGTAGATGCTTAGGATGAGACTACAGAAGAAATTTCAACAAAAATAGAGCAGGTAGTGAAAGATCATAATAAAGTGGCTTTGGAAGCCTTATGGAAAGTCTTGGAGGATAGGGTGGATATCCTTAAAGGCAAAGTTGACTTGGTACATAATTTTTTCAGCAAGCTACCTGACTAGAAGTAGAGGTTAATAACCATATTGCAACTTTGAATCCTTATTTTAGTACTTGGTCAGGAAGGGCATCACTTTTTGAAAGGTTGGCGGCCTTACAACCATATAGGACAGATCTCCCTAAGATTGTTTGTCAAGTGTGGAAAGAAATTGAACAGATAGGAACTAGTTTGTATTTCTTTAAGGGCGAGGCAAATCAGATATAGGCCACGATCATTATGTTTGGCATAAATTACAATAGGTTTATCCCTCCAATCAAGGGAGATGATGGAAAGGTCAAATCACTGGAAGAATAGAGAGTTGGGTTCAATACTCTATTGCCTATTAAAGATGAATTTATAATAGATAATGTTGATTTGGATATAGATAGGTTTGATAAAACCTTGGATGAGGCTTTCAAAGCAGAGACAAACTTTATTAAGTTTGTCACAGATGTGAAGGTTATCACCGATGCAAGATGGGATAGACAAAAGGCACAACTGCAAAGTATTCAGAGCTTTAATTGGCCTTCAGAGGTAGAGGTTGCAAAATGGGATTTCAGCATAAAGCCCAAGAAGAAAAATCCTGCATCCATTGACCTTGATGTATTGGATGAGGAGTGAAGAGGCACCTGGCACCTGATCTATGAGTACAAGGAGGTTAGTCATCAATAAGACTAGTGTAAGTTAGCCTATATTGGCGATCAGTAGGTCTCACAATAACTACCAGAGGCTATCTAGAATATCTACAAAATAAAGGTGCCAGTTATCCAAGATTTGGAGATCAAATATGATTTTCTACCTATTTTGTCCTTCCACCGCTTGAAATTCTAATTGTAATTTTGTATTCTAGCCTTTTAGGGTTTCATCCTAGCCATCTTAAGCTTGTTGCGTCCTTTCTTTCTAAGGATTACAAGATGGCTAGTGCTCTATAAATAGAAAATTATAATATAATGTAAAGGATGGTGAAATATACAACTGCGAGGCAGGCTTTCATTTTTGTCTAGTTTTCAAGCTTTTAGTCTATCTATAATGTATTGAACTAGAAGAATATTAATAAAATACAGTGTCGTTTCCTGTCTCATGTCATTGTTGTCTTCTTGTATTTCTATTTATGCTCTTGTATGTTTAAATTGTAAGGCATTTTGAATATACCAGTTATAAGGTAATTGTGCAATTACTTGTAAGTTTCTTTCAAGGAAGGATTAAATCTTATGAGTGGTCCCAGAGGGTTAAACATCAGTGTGATAATTTGATACAGGGGTATGAGAGTGAGAAGATAGTTTGTAAGGCACTCTATCTGAACTACATGTGTATTTCCATTAATTATTTTCTATGAATTTATATCTCATTTGACTCTTTGCCAGGGATTAGGCACTGGCCAAGGTGTGATAAAGTAGTTATTCATCATCAATCTTAAAAATAAACAATCATTTACATTTCAGTTTTCAAAATATATATGTTTAATCAGTTGTATTGAAGAATATAATTAAATTTGTTGATTCCTTGGAGAGAGAAACATTAGGTTAGCCTTCTTGATTCAAGAACTCTAAAAAGAAAGAAACCAGATAAGATATATATACTATGTTTACCTGTAGATGTTTTTAGAAGTTATTAGAGGAATACAACAATTTTTTTGCATGATTGTAACAGATAGCCATGTATGGCGATGATGTAACCATTCTTACATATTAATGAAAAACTTATTACCGATAAAAAAAAAGAACTCTAAAAAGAAGAAGGATGAAAATCCTTATGTCATTGATGTTTGCCATTATTATGTTCATGGTCTGGCTTGTTAAGCTCTATGTTAAACTAACCAAAGTCATTTGCAAGGTGTTTTATCAGTTGTTGCAGTAAGAGGCAATTGGCAAATCAGTGTTACCCTTAATCCACTATTAAGTTTACGGAAAAATAGTAACTTGTGGTCTGTGGAGTTCAAAGAAGAAGGAGGATCAAATCCTCATTAATTAGACTTTGTCTTGCATGAGTCAAAATTTGGATATGTAAGAGTCAAGCAGGAATGTTATATTGAGACTTTTCAAGAAAAAGCTCTAATAGTACCTCCAAAATTTAGAGGAGGATTATCTGTTCAACAAAGATCTCTCCAACTATTGGTTTTTAGTTTTGTCTTTCAACTTGGGAATTATGGATCAAATTTAAAGATATTTTAAGAAGGAAAAAAATTGAACTAACAAATAAGAGGGAAAATGATAGGAATATGCACAATAGTAGGCTAAATAAGCAAATGTAGACAAATTTGGGAAATACAGACTCGTAAAGAGCAACAAGATTTCTAAAATAACTTGAAATGAAAACCATATATCAGAACTAACCTGTGGTATGAAGCTGAACTGGAAATGCAAGGAACAAAATGACCTGGACATTTTATTCCCCAGAAAAGAACATTTTTGATTTTTTTTCCCCGTGTTTTGGGCTAAAACTTTAACAGATGCTCTGTCCGATCCCAATCTTCCTGATATAATTTTGAAAATTGTGTCACATGTTTCTGCACATAGAAAAATGGGGAAAATATTGTAGAAAGGGGTTTGCCTTGGTCAAATCCTTGTTTAGGAGTCAACCTTGAAAATGAAAGGAAATTTCATAAAGGAATGTATCTAAATGTAAGGTAAATGCTTGATCTACCTTTGTAAATGGATGTAGAAATCTCTCATATTCATGAAGATATTTGAATGTTGCTTGAATTGTAGGCGTTGACCTTGGAATAAATAATGGAATCAAGGATGTCTTCACAAATGCATGGATCTATGAATGCCACTCCTAGATATTTAATGTTGTTATGGTTAACAATCACTTTCTATGGAAGAAGAATGCTCGTGGATAGATAAAGGATATTCTAGCTTAATTGTGAACTCCTCTACTTGGCCATAATGAGAGAGAAGCTTCTATAATGGAGAATATTTCATTCAAATAGCCTTGGATGCTTGCAGAAATGCTAGATCTTGAACTTGAATTCTCTTGAGAATTCACTTATAGATTGCAAATCATGAGCTCCTTATTGCTTGTGATTCATGGATGGATGCCAAAATGAAGAGAGATAGGGTGTTTACATGCCTCTCAAACACTTTGGGATTCAAAATTGAGTCGGGACAACTATGTGACCTAATTTCCCACCAAAACACTGACACAAGGCTTCGATTCAAATTTGGGCCACATTATGCGAGAACACAACGTTTGGTACATTATGTTCCAAGGAAAAAGTGTTGAAATTTGGTCTGGGTGTCGGGATGATGAGGTAGATATGGGATTAAGCCAAAATAGATAGCTAGGATCAAGCATAACTGAGATTAAATCTTGAAATCACCAAAGTGGGGCCTACTAAAGCATCCAATTATGGATGCTTACTTTTTAGGATGATACAAATCTATGTTTAAAATATATAATAGTTATATTGGAGGCATTCTGATACAATTAAAATAATCTCATGGTAATATTTCTAATTATATATTAGATTTTTTATTATAAATTATTTAATAAAAATATAATGTACAATATATAATGAATGTACATTAAATTACATAATATGTTTTTCTATTGAATATAAAGTAAACCAACATTTAAAAAGTGTCATAGTTACGCCTTTTAGGCCTTTGCATAAAAAAGGATGTCTTCAACGGTAATTACAACAATTACATCTAGTTAGCTACACAATATCAGATATCAAAACATCATTAAAAACATCTAATTATGTCAAAAGTCTATGCCCCTATGGGAAATCCATGCAGTCCAACCCAGTTATTCATAATTCCACTCCAAGACTTTGTCATTCTCAATATGGACAACTCCCCCTAATTTCTGAGTAATGGCCTAAGATGGTATTATTGCAATGGGATCAGCTAGTATTGTCTTGCCTCCCCCTAGAGCAATTTTTTCAAGTAGTTCATGTAGCTATTCCTTCACCATGTTGATGGCTTGCTAAATTATGGTCGTCTTTGTGTAGATCTTCTCAGTGGTGCAGCCGTGTGCCAACTCTTTCTTTTTCATTGTCACTTCTCCATCCTTCATCAACTTGGCGTACTTATTTTCATCAATCTTCATTACTGTTGTAACCTACACGGAGATGTTAAAGTGTACGCGTCTTTGGAGAGACTCAGTAAGAATTTTTACTCTACCTTTAAAGATGTCTTTATTTCTCATTTTCTAAATAGTCCATAATATTTCAACATAAAGAATAGTCTAAAGAAAATTACTGCAATTACTCTGCTATAAGAACTTACCAGAAAGGATATTAAGAATGCTAAAGTTTCTATGCAAAGAAAAACCAAACATCCCCCAAATCTCTCCAACAAATAGACAATTAAAAAAGATGTGAAAAAATGACTCCTCACATTTACAAAAATAGCAGATGTCAAAATCTCCATTAGGCTTCTTGAGATCTAACTTTTGCAGGCAGAAGAGCCAAAAAAATAGGCCTTCTTAGGTTCAATGGGTTTGTGCCAAATAATATAAAGGTATTTTCTCCAAAGGTTGGGATCAATGCTCAAATTCCAACAGTTATTGAGGTGCATAAATATAACATGGTTATCAGACATCAGTTTGTATAAGATTTTGGCTTTGGTGTTAGGTAAGGGGATGTCATATAACCATCCCAACTGGGAACACCTTTCATCATTCATGCTCATGCCTCTAGGAAGGTATAGACAGGAAGAGACATCTCTCAACATGGTATAAGTCCTCCACTGAGTATGAGGGATATCAAAGTTGCTAATAACCTCTTTCCAGCTAATCAAACTCCCTTCTTTAATGTTGTTATAGCAGTGTCTAATGCCCCTATTCACCCAATATTTGGCAGAGCATCCTTGGATTTGGGCCATTGGTTTATCACCCTGTTTGAGATTCCACCATATGGACTTCTCCCCACATACCTTGCTTTTGTCATCTATGATGTTCTTGTTACTAAGGTCAACTTAATGAAAAATTCCCAACACTTCCAAATTGCCTTGAACACATTTGAACCCATCGCCTTGACAACAAAACTTCCAGACATTAAGTCACCAATATGAAGCCATTCTAAGAAGAGGTGTTGGTTGGCCTACCCCTTGAAATATTGTTTCTAACCAACATTTTCCATCCACTGAGTATGGGGGATATCAAAGTTGCTAATCACCTCTTTCCAGCTAATCAAACTCCCTTCTTTAATGTTGTTACACTAGTGTCTTATGCCCCTACTCACCTAGTATTTGGCAGAGCATCCTCGGATTAGGGTTGTCGGTTTATCACCCCTTTTGAGATTCCACCATATGGACTTCTCCCCACAGACCTTGTTTTTGTCATCAATGATGTTATTGTTACTAACTAATTTCATGACAAATTCCCAACACTTCCAAATTGCCTTTAAGACATTCGAACCCATCGCCTTGACAACAAAGCTTCCAAACATTAAGTCACTAATATGAAGCCATTCCAAGCAGAGGTGTTGGCTGGCCTCCCCCTTGAAATATTGTTTCTAACCAACATTTTCTAGGGTTCATTTCCAGAGGTAGATTTAGCAATCCATTTAGCAGTTAGTGTGACCCCTTGAGTTCTGAGGTCCTTTAGACCCAATCCTCCAATGTCTTTACCCATTGTACACCAATGCTAATTAACAATAATTCTCTTTCTATTTCATTTGCCATCAGACCAAAGGAAATATTTGATTATTTTTTCAATGAATTTGAATTAAGATCAGATGAAAAGCCAGGTGGATGCATAATATATAGTATAAGAGGACAACGCCTTTTAATAGAACTGAAACCTTCCTGCCAAAGATAGATACCTAGTGTTCCATTTGGTGAGCTTCATGTCTATTTTGTCTCTAATCCAATTCCACATGTCACATAGATTTGGGTTAACTGAGAAGGGGATCCCCAAATACTTCACAATGTGATTGGGACCACCCAATGCCAATTTAAATTTACTACACCAACTGGGAGGAGAGTTTTCCCACCCCAACATTATGGATTTGGGGAGTGAAACCTTGCTGCCAGATGCAACACAAATAAGTACAAATTGTACATAAGATTAGATAGACTGACCTCTGTTAACTCAAAGGTGATTGTTGTATCATCAACAAACTAAACATTTGTGACTTCTTGCCCATTCGGGATTACAATTCCTTTGACCCTTTGTGATATGGTGTTATCTCTGAGAATATATTACAGTGCACCAATGACAATGACAAATAGGGCAGGTTCTAGTGGGCAACCTTGCCCGATTGATCTAGTTAGTGCAAAAGGATATGATCTTGCGCCATTTACCTCCACTCGGGCATTGGCTCCATACACGAGGGTATCAATCATATAGTAGAAAGAATTAGGGAATCCCAAACATTTTAGCATCATAGTAATGAAGTGCCACTCAATAATGTCGTAAGCCTTTTCATAGTCTAGTAGGAGCATACATGCCTGTTGGGTGGTTTCTTTGGCTCAATCCATGGCTTCCCAACATGTAACAAGATTTTGCTAGAATATACCTTCCTTTCACGAATCTTGTTTGGGTTGGATTGATCACTTGAGGGAGGATATTTTCTAGCCTTAAAGCCAATATTTTAGAACTAATTTTATATGAGACATTGAGTAATGTAATAGGCCTCCAGTTATTAATCAATGTTTTATTACCATATTTAGGAATCAATTTAATTAGCCCTGCATTGATATCTGTCCCAAGTGTTTTATTGTCAATGGCTTTTGAATGGACTTGAAAAAGTTCTTCCCCCACCCAATCAATGTTCTTTTTGTAGAACTCAATTGGAATCCCATTAGGCCCGGGGGCCTTATCATTGCTTAACTTCTAGATGACATTGTTTATCTCCTCAACATAAAGAGGCCTAGATCTAGTAAAGCAAAATCTTCCAAGGAAACTTTCTTAGGAATGATTTTTATCGATCTTATTCCTAGCCTCCTCTGTACGAGGGCTTATGTCTAATGTAGTGAAGATTTTACCTTAGAAACCAACAAATGCCTAAATAAAATTATTAAATACAACTATAAAATTATTAAAATTGATAGAAATAGCTTTTTAATACAATATATAACTATCTATATCAAATTGTAATTAAAATATAATACAAATTAGATATAGAAAGAAGGAACAATAAGTAGAGGGGGAGAGATGATAGAAACTCTCTCTCTCTCTCTCTCTCTCTCTCTCTCTCTCTCTCTCTCTCTCTCTCTCTCTCTCTCTCTCTCTCTCTCTCTCTCTCTATTCCTATATCTCATCATGTCTCTGGCTCTATATATCATTCCACATCTCTATCTTTATATTTTTATCTCTCTCCATCTCACATTTTTTTCCCTCCCTCATTATCTCTCCCTCTCCCCCCTTTATCTCTCAGACTCTATGTATCCATCCCTCTCTCCCTCTTTCCCTATTACAAACATAACACGAGCATGTTGGTAATGGAGCTTGAATATCTTCTTGACTCAAAGGTTTTGTTTCAATAATGTTTAGCTCCTTGTAAGTGGATCCATAAACTATTTCAAACTAATTCATTAAGTCCTTTGTGGTGCAGGCAACATCATTTTCTAGATGCCCTACCAATTGACCTGATGTATTTGCACAATCTATGCAACTAATAGGGCAATTTTTTTATATTTTTTTTCTAATTGACCTTCCAAACCTGTCCCACGTACCCATTGCACATCAAGGTGCAATTGTTAGTACTTGGAAATGGAAAAAAAAATCATTCCATGATATGAATGTAAGATGGATCATTGTACTCTTTTATGTAAAAGTGCTAGTAACTAGTTTTAATATGATTATATCTGAATTTTATTTCATATGTATGTAATTATGAACATTTAATTTATTGTAAAAATTAGTAAGAAAATGTGAACCCTTACTACTTAGAACTCGAGATTTAAATAATAAACTCATTAAGAAAGCTAACTCAAAATATTTAAAATCATTAGACATTGACTTCTAGAATTTTTAATTAAATGAAATTAGAATGAAGAACTAATAAATCATCCCTTTTATTCAAATATACCCAATCATAATGTTTCCTTTATGATTAAATACATTTATATCCAAAATGATTCTTTCATAATATAAATCTGAAACCCCAAAGGAAGAAGGCCAAACATGCCTACCATAAGTAAATATGAAATTTTTTGTTAATTAAATATTAATTATGCTGAAGGCGTTTCCTATCTGAAAAGGGCAACCTGATTTTTAAAATCAACGGTTAGCAGCGTATGAGAGGTGTTGACGACCATCAAAAACTTGCCCACCGTCTGATTTTGGATTATACTCTTTTCATCTCTCCTTGCTTTTGGTCTTGTTTTCCCACTTACTTTTTTGTGGGCTTCGAGATACTCATCTGTATCCAGAGAGCAGAGTACATTTGTTGGCACATCATCAAATTTTCTTTGATATTTTTAACTACCTACACCTGTCCTAAGCCTGTTGATTTTTCAAAAGTTAGATGGGTCAACATATGTGGGTTTACGATTTTTCACGTGATGCTTCTACAGATGTTGGTATTGAAATTGGCCATGTATTGCCCCTAGCTCACAAATGCTTTCAAAAACTTTCAAGCAAATGAAAATAGTAGGCAAAATGCCATATGCCAAATGCTACAACCTTTTTCAGCATCCTCCATGCCTGCGCAAGAATGACAATCATAGATAGCGCAATTCCTCACAAGTTATCATGGCAAGGAATGGAATGAAATGATTGCAGTACATGCCCAAAATTGAGATATTCAAAAGACTTTTAAAATTTGCAAGAAAATGAATTTGGTGGGTGTAAAGTCAATTCTTCAACCTTTTCCTGCATTGTTTCTATGTTTTGGGGCTTTGCAATAGGTTACAGACAAACATCAAAGCTTATTGGTTCTACAAAAATGGACATACTTAAAATGCATAAAAAATTTAAGCACAATCGACATGCCTATAGGCCGATTTCTATGACTTGCACCACTGTCTTATGAATATATGAATTGTTTAAGAGAATGCCTCTGAGAGATCTCATCTCATGGTTTAAAACTTGATAGATGATAGATTTAGCCAGTTAAAACTAGCAACAATAGCATTCAATTCAGCGGGAAGCTTGATCACCAGTATTTAAAGAAACAAGGCAGATTTTTCAAAGTAGATAAATCTATCTGGCGATGACACACTTTACTAACGGATTATATTTTCTTTTCTACCTCCTAAATAGAGTATGTTTTTTTCCTGTTAATTGGGAGACCATTTTAAAGATCAAATCCTAGTTTGCGCTCCACCGATATGCCAATTCATGGGAGGTTTATAAGCTCAGGCCAAGCTAGTGAAAAACCATCATTTTGTGTGTCATTGGTTTGTGATAGAAGAATGAGTATCTTTTCAATGGTGAATATTCTAGAATTTACTTTGTATTCCTAATTGTGATCTTATTCCTCCAAATTCCTTGAGAAATAGTGTAAATGAAGATGGACCAAGGACTGGTTCAACACAATTATAATGAAAGATAACTTTGATACTTTTAGGGCTTAGAGTTTGGAAATCAGGTCCTAACTCTTAAGGCAGGGGAGATTGTGCATTGGACACTATTAATGGAACAATGTAAAGTGTCCTTATAAATAGAGTGAGGCCTATTTAGTGCGAGAGAAGGGAGACAATTGTTTGAATCTTGTGTAGAGTACCCTAAACAACAACGAGTGCCTCGTTCCCTATATGGAAGCCACACACTGAACTCTTAATCCAAACAAGAGGAATAAGAATAAGAAGAACCCCACTATACATAATGATTAGAATCACACCAACAAAATTCTATCCTTATCAGTCACAAAAGAGTGTAGAAAAACAAATCTTAATGTCAGGGCTGATTTTCCCACTACCCTAATTTAGCCCCCCTCATCTTAGGGCCTTAAAAGCATTGATTGTGTGAATTTAAGGTTTTGGGACTAATATCTCTTATAAAGTGTAGGCCATGTGGATGAATTTGGGTTTGTGGTTGTGATAGATCTTAGCTATCTGTATCATAGTTAATAGTATTTTAAATGGTCTTCCCAGAAATTTGGTAATACACTATTACTTTACAACTGCCTAGGCACAAAAGTATGCTTGAGTACCTAAAATAAGAGTTTATTTTACAGTATAATAAGCATTATCTTTATTTTGTTTTAGAAAGTTTGAGTTCCTATTTCCTAACTAGTCCTGAAAGTCTGCTGACTTGTCGCAAGCACAATTTGGTCCCCTTACACTCTAATACCTAGTAGTCAGGCGTCAATGCATTAGTTGAGCATTTTAAGAATAGTTTTCATTTACATATGTATCAAATGGCCTCACCTCTCACTAGTCTTCATCTTCCATGTAGCTTTGAATTTTCTTTCCAAAAAGGGTTGTGTGTCACATGACATTTACTCTATAATGCACCTAGATAAACATCAACAAAATAAGCTAATAATAAGAACAAGTAGTCACCCAATCATCAATTATGTTGATCCAGTGAGCTTTTTATTCAGGCCAATCAAACACTGGCTTGTTATAAAAAGGATTTTCTCTGCCCTTTTTCCAACTAGGCATCCAGAACATTATTGCAGGAATCAAAGGCATTTCTTTATGATTTTTAGATTATTTCAGTTTTGTTTTTTTATAGCCTCTGCATAAGCATGTTTCATGACTTAAGCTCCTTGTTATTATGCCTTAACTCTACCTTAACTCTATCAATGCTTTAATGTAGTCCATTACTATCAATACATGATTGTTCAACACTGATCAAGTATATATATTTTTACTATGCACCAGTGCTCTGTTTGACTATATACCTATATGTTCCCTCTTCTCTCTAATCTCTTAGTCCCTTTAATACCCAAAAAAAGAACTTAACAAACACTATTATCTATGATTTTATTGTTCATTGACAAATATATTTTATCCCAAAAGTTTTTCATCGTGCCTTCTTAGTTCTTGAATTGGCCAGTATGATAGGATATTTTCCCCTCATTTTCATAGTTTTCCATTTAATCAAAATTTTAAAAAAATTTGTCTCATAAAAGTAAAAGATGTTTATATTTTGTAGGTTATAGTGGGTTCATCTTTGGATGATAAGGGTCGCTTCACATTATTGTGTTAATTTTTTAATTAAAAATATTTTATTATTTACATATGATAAGCAATTGAATTTCTTAAAAGGTTTAGGATTTGATTGTACAAACATAATGACATATGATGTATGATGTAAAATGGTTATAATATATACAAAGAAAGAGGTACACACAAAGACAAATAGAACAAGAGAGAGAAACAAAATAGATAAAAAGAGAACGAAAGAGAAAATACAAATTAATTTTTGAATAGCTGTTTCAAGCTAACAAAATCTCTCTCTCTCTCTCTCTCTCTCTCTCTTCCACCGCCTCTCCCCCCTTTTTCTCTCACAACAAAGAAGACCAAAAACAGTCAACCTTTATTTTTATTAATAATAGATATTTAAAATATTAAATTATGTTTATTGAAAAAAACATCATTATCTAAATGGCCTCCCATTGACCTAATGTACTACACAAATCTAACCCATGCATACAAAAAAAAATCAATTTTTTTTTTCCCTAATTAACTATCGAGTACACCTCTTCGGCGTACCCATTCCACACCAAGGTGCGATTGCTAGTTATAAATAAATATAAAGATAGAGATAATAAGTGATGTATAGCTAGTACACCTCTTCGGCGTACCCATTCCACACCAAGGTGCGATTGCTAGTTATAAATAAATATAAAGATAGAGATAATAAGTGATGTATAGAGAGAGTTAGAGAATTGAGAAAATTAAGCTATCAAGCTTTTAAAATGACAAATATTTATGTCATTTTAAAGAATATTTAAATAACAACTACAACTTTTGACTTAAATATCATGTTGAATTATTCATTCTATCATAAAAATACAAATTTAAAATCAATAAGTTTTTTGGGAAAAAAATATAATTATCAGAATAATGTAATAGTTTTGACCTTTAAAGTTGTTATTTAATGATGAGAAACAATTCATAATTGAATGAAATAATAATAATAATGTTAATACCTTTTAAATGACAGGATTAATCAAATATATAATTTAGAAATAATTATATGTATTAACAACTTATTATATTATTTAATGTTTTATTAAAAGTTAGTTAATAACATTAATATAATTTTCATATTTATGTCATTTTAAGCAATATTTATTTAAATAACTACAAATTTGTAATTATCACAATAACGTAATAGTTTTGACCTTTAAAGTTGTTATTTAATGATAAGAAACAATTTATAATATAACATAACAAAATAATAAATAAGACAAAAGAAATAAATTATTATTAAAAATATAAATATATATTTAATTATTAATATCTTATATTTATTATTTTAATAATATAACATAGCAAAATAGTAAATAGGACAAAAGAAAAATGATCAAAATAAATTATTTTATAAATTATAATAAACATTTAATACAAATGACAAGTGACATTATTTTGTACATTTAATACAAATGACAAATAATAGGTTTTTCATTATTTTTATTTGGGAAAATTGAATTTTATTCATTACCAAAATTAGTATAGAACAATCAAATCAAAGAAAAATAAGATTTAAATAATGAAGAGAAATGAAAAATAGATATAAACTATAGAAGTTACATTTAATTTTTTAGAGTAATATAATTAGTTAATCTAATTGAAAAATTAAACTCAATGAATGCAATAGTGCAGGAACTAAAAAAGGGGAAAATGTTACAAAATGGATTTGATTCTTTCCTTTTCCGAAAGGCGGTCACGTTTCTTACTTCTAAATCTCTGTTTCTTCTTTCTTCTGAAATCCTATAAATATCCTGCAAACAGATAGGCAAACGATCATTGAAATCTCTGCTATGCTGCTATACAGAACACGTCTATGTCACTTCTCTCACGGCATTGTTTTGTAGGGTTTCGTTTTACAAAGTGAAGAAAGAAAAAACAAACATGTCGGGAATATCTCGGTCGCAGAGCGTGCCCACAAGAAATGCGCTTCCGCCGCGGGAGCTTCTCGATGATTTATGCAGGTTATTTTTTTCCAACGCTTATTCTTGTAAATTGTCTGAAAATGAGTAGTATCTGCAAAGGTTCTGCTAAATTTTCAGAAAGAAGGGTCAGTCTCATGGACTAATAAATTTTCTAGTTAGGGTGCTTTTTGCTATGCGCCAAACAAAATTTTAATTTAGAATATGCACTTTTTTCGCTGTTTTTGTTATTGAGGGCGAATCTTGGTTACACAAAATTTAATTTCAAGAAAATTGTGGCGTGTAACTCTCAATTATGTTAATTTTATGCTCTCCGTAGTTTTACTTTCGAGCATTTCAAAGTATTTTGCAGCAGTGTTATAAGATTTCCTTAAAGTAGGGTCAAAATTAACCAGAATTGTGTTCTTCAGATAGCATGGATTTTCATAGCTAGTTATGAATTATAGCTTGTCTTCTGTACAGAGATGTAACCTAATTTCGTAGTACTTTATAAAAATATTACGAAAACTAACCTAATTTCTGCAGCATTTGGAGAAGATTTATTTAAAATCAATTAAATTTGGGTGCAACGGCACGGCTAAATCAGGGATGGGGCTCAATTTCCAGTTAGAGTGGATTTACACAGCTGGTTACTGAAGACTAAATTCAAACATTTCGTTAGAGATGGGCTAACGTGAGGATGGTGCCTATACATTTCTAAATTAGAATCCCCATAAAAAATAAACCAAAAATGGAAAGCATGTTTGTTGGGATGAGGACATCCCACCACCGGTCACCTAAGTGCCGAGGGCAGTTTTGGGGACTCTTGGGGGACACTGGGACGTCCTTATGTTGTACATCCTAGAGATGCCCAGTGGACTCCTGAATGTCCTAGAGATGTGTAGGCGTCTCCTATGATGAAAACCTGCAAATCATAATTTAATTTGCCACACTTGAACTCTAAACACTCACAAAAAACTTAGAAATAGGAACTCACAAAAAACTTAGAAATAGGCATCTAAGCCTCAATCTAACTCACTTCAAAGTTTCAACAACACAGTCAAATGCTTGCAACAACAAGCTGTGTAGGTGAAAAAATTGCAAGTAGAGACAATAGGGTTGAGGAATAGTGAGAGGAAGAGCAAGAGGAAGATTGACAGCAATCCAACTTTGAACCAAAGGATTTATACCATTATTCAAGCATCAAGGTAGGCTTATTTCATGGCTCTTTTAATTTTTTTTCCATTGCTCAATAGTAACTAATTAGTCATTTGTAATTATAGTTGAGAAATTTAGTGATTAATTTATAGATCTACAATTGATATTGTTGCAAATTAAATTTAAATTCATTATTTCAACTTTTCAAATAAATAAGGATAAAATTTTAAGTGTTTTAACTTTACAACAACAATATTTTATTTGTTAGATATTCAGTTTTTTGTCAAATTAGGATTTTAACTTTTGTTTATCCTCTCTTTTGTGCTTTTTGTGGCCTGAAGTAAGAAAAACAAAAATGATGTCCTTGTATGACAAAGGTTGAGAACAAGATTCCTCTTTGTAGATGCTCTACTTTTGTATTTTGTGCAACTTGAATTAAGAAAAGCAAAAATAAAATCATCACGTCTTTATCCCTTGCATTATGCATGATTTGAATTTGAATTTTAAATTATAAGCTTATAAATTTTATATCATTTCATGCAATCTCACTATGAGTTTTCACAACATGAGCTTCAAGAGGTTGAAGAACTAAATCCAATTATGCACTTGATGAAAGCACAATAGCAAAAAGGGATGAAACGATTAGATCCATTGGGAGTGCAATTTTTAATTGCTCTTATAAAATGCTATTGTAATATGCTAAGGGTTTCTTCGATCCTAACTCCCCTTTAAAACAATTGGCAATTAAGTTACAAACAAACCCTAGGGCATTTGAGGGCACTAGGTTGTGGAAGTGCCATTTTTGTAAGCTTAAATTTTAGGGCAGCATTGTTACGTTTAATGTCTACCTTCATATTTGAGGCAGAGGTTAAGTGTGTGAAAAGGTGACACAATCCCTCAAATATAGGGTTGATAAGTAAATTATGGGGCGGTAGTGAATAAAATGTACCTCCATTTGGTTCTTTTCCATCCAAGGGCAAAGGCCACTAGAGTTCTTCTTTTACTACTTTCAAAGCCCACATGCACATATTCTAATTTCTACTAGTTGAAGGCAAAAAAGTCTAAGGCGAAATATAGGGTGATTGACAATGCTCCTAATTATAGCAAATTTATTCATTGTGCAATTGAAGAAGTATAAGTGTCATGACCCGTAATTGACATACAAACAATATAAATGTATATATTTTTAATACATATATAATTTACTTAAAGTATAAATATATAATTAATTCTTTTAATTTCCTTAAACAATAATTAATTATGAATCAAGTAATAATAATCATTAATCACTATTGATAAATATATTGTTGTCTTAATAAAATATCATTATTGATAAATAAATTATTATCTTATTGTTAATAAATATCCAACAACGATTTAACATTCATATGTTAAAGGCAATAACGTTGACTTGGAGTAAGCTCACGATAATAATTCAAATGATCAATTAATAGATTTTGTGGTTAAAACTAATAATAAAGAATATATATATATATATATATATATATATATATATATATATATAAAATTCAATCTATTATATATATATATTTTTTGATCGTTAACATTTTTTTTATTGATATTGATATAAGAAAATTACATCATAAAGCCAATTAACTGGTTGGCTACCGCATTACATGCACATTGCTTGCCTACCCCAGCACCTAACCATATAGTCGTAATACTAAAGACTAAAGGATATAAACACCCAAAAAGATACAATGCATACAAAGATTGGTAGAACATGAAAGCCCACTAATTACCCCTTTACAAAAAGTTGATGCAAATAAGAGAAAAGAGCATCAACACGAAAAGCTATTCCGAAACAAAGACAAAAACCATGGAATACGCCCCGCCACACAGTAAGCCACCCCGCCTCGTCACTCTTTAAACCAGGATGCAACGTTTTCCTTGGTAAAATTAGGGATGGAATGGTCATCTGCCACCGAGAACTGACGCCTTCCAGTGCCGCTTGCAGTCGCCTCACCAAACAGTGATTCATCAATCCATGTTCTTGCGCTTGTCGATGCCCCAGCCGCTTCTCTTCCGCCCCTGATTAGTTGGTGCCTCAAAGGCTTGCCAGGAGGGCGCACACTCTTTCTGGGGGTCGCCTTCATGAAGCCCTTGTTTCCGACCTCCTCCCCAGTGTTCTCCTGCAGAAAGGTGAGCATAGTCCGCCAAGCCTTGGTAGCCTTCGGCAAGTGTACTTCCCGTGGGGTAGCAGACGACCAAACACCAGGGGCTGCAGAGAAGAATCTCCACCTCCAATTTGCCTCCACGGCTCC
>MU214842.1:417591-427645 GCA_018584345.1 Thuja plicata | reverse complement strand
TATGAGAATCACACTTCTACTTCTTATAATTATCATTATATGTTTCAACTTTGAAGTTTTGAACTAATGATGAATGAGCATGGACATGTTAAATGTATGGAATCTATGAATATACATACATATATAAATTTATAATATATATATATATTTTTCGAAAATGTCTATATATATACCCGCGGAACTAGGATCCGGCCCAAAAAAATTTTTGCCGAATCCCCGAACCCGAATCCGAACCAGAACCAGGATCGGCTACTTAGAATACAACGAATGAACAAATTTGAAACAATTTGAGGGCCTTTGTGGGGCGCAATGAAAAACAACTCAAGCTCTCATAGAGCAAAATGAGAGAACAACACAACTACTTCTCCAAGCCATCCTAAATTTGAGCAACAATAATCCTAGACCCAACCAAACCAATGAGAGGAATGCCAACTCTAATCATTTTGAAAATAATAGAAACCCACTAAGGTCAACTCCAAGGGTAACTAGACCCTCCCTTATACCTAGTGAAGGGCCAGCTAGAGAAGAATAAGAAATTAATGAACAAAATCATATCCAAGAGGAGCATATTGAATCATATTCAAGGCTTGACCGTGAAACTAGGAGAAACATTCTATTGAGAGAGTTTTGTGAGGTAGGATAAAAAAACTTAACCCTAGAAGGGTAAGGGGTCAAGCTAACCAAATCTTACATCACAAAGTAGGAAAAGTAACCCTTCTAAATTTTGATGGGTTAGGGAAGGTCATTGCCCACTCATGGATCCAAAAATTAGATACATACTTATCTCTTAACCCCATGATGGAAAAGGATGCCATCAAATTCATCATCCTACATTTAGAGGGGGTTGTTCAAGACTAGTGGCACCATGGTTTGATTACAGAAGGCCATCAAAACATAGCATCCGATGATGACTTCACAAACAAACTTGTTGCAAGATTTGATCAAAAGCATCTAGAGAGGTATTTCATAGAATTAACCCAATTAAGGCAAGAAGGGACTGTGGAGGACAATGTGACAGAATTTTAAAAGTGCTCTGTCATGGTTTTCAACTTTTCGCAATAACCAAAAAGAGACTCACTTATTTATAGAGGGAACATCAAAACCTATTTGGGGCCTAGTAAGTGCTCTTTGATCTTACCACTCTCCAAGATGCAATCTTAAAGGTCCTACATCTTGATACAACTGAAACCAAGGATAAAAGTTACTCTAAAAATATGTCATCAAAAGTTAAACCCTTCTATGAGAGAGTTGAACATTTAAGAACATTTCCTTGTAGAGATGAGCGTGAAAAACTTCGAAGGGAAAACTTTTGTGACAAGTGAAAGGAAAATTGGGAGCATGGACATGTTTGTAAACGTGAAGAGTTTTAAAAAAGGATACGTGCTTCAAGTGCAAAGAGAAAAGGAAGTGGATACATATATGTGGAAAAAGAAGCCAAGTGTGGAATATAGAGACATTGCCCCACAAGGAAGCAGGGGAAGAAGAAAAAGAAAATTCAAGCAAATGAAAAAGGTGATATGACGAAGATCTCATAAATATCCAATCAAAGAAGCAAGGATAATAAACAAGTAGTGATTAGAATTGATATGGGTCGATAAGGAGCTTTGATGTGGAGGAGCAAATATAGTAGTTGCTACACCCTTATATCCTCAAGATCTAGAAACAAACTGTCCAACCAATCTCAACAAATAGAAACTATCCAACCAATCTTAACAAAAAGAAATGGGGTTGCAAGCAGAGTGGGTTTAACCATGGAGGAAACATTGTAGTTAAGTGCGCTTGGGTTGGAGTAGTATTGGGGTGGGTGACCTCTCGGGAAGTCCCGGTGCTTCACCTTTGTAAGCATCACCTCGATGCAATGAGTGCTAAGTGTTCCATTCAAGTGTGCTCGGGTTGGAGTAGTATTGGGGTGGGTGACCTCTCGGGAAGTCCCGGTGCTTCACCTTTGTAAGCATCACCTCGATGCACTGAGTGCTGAGTGTTCCATTCATTCTCATGAGAGATCGGTTCGTGTGAACCACTACTCATGTAACATGGGTTAATGAGTTTTACTCAAAAAACTACACAGTTGAATCCTAATAGCAATATCACAATTTGACTTGCTGTGGAAAATATCACCTACTTATCAATTGATGAGCTTAAGGGGCTTTTTAATGAATGGCTCATAAGGCACAACACTTGCTGAAGGTTTTGCAAATGGGGTTGCAAGCAGAGTGGATTTAACCATGGAGGAAACTCTGTAGTTAAGCGCACTCGAGATGGAGTAGTATTGGGATGGGTGACCTCTCGGGAAGTCCCGATGCTTCACCTCTGTGAGCATCACCTAGATGCAATGAGTGCTAAGTGTTCCATTCATTCTCATGAGAGATGGGTTCGGGTGAACTGCTACTCATGAAACATGGGTCAATGAGTTTGACTCAGAAAATTGCACAACTGAATCTTGATAGCAATATCACAATTTAACTTGCTGTGGAAAATCTCCTACTTATTAATTGATGAGCTTAATGGGCTTTCTAATGAATGGCTCATAAGGCACAACACTTGCTAAAGGTTTTGCAAATGGGGTTGCAAGTAGAGTGGGTTTAACCATGGAGGAAACTCCGTAGTTTAGCGCGCTCGAGGTGGAGTAGTCTAGGATGGGTGACCTCTGGGGAAGTCCTGGTGATTCACCTCTATGTGCATCACCTAGATGCAATGAGTGCTAAGTGTTCCATTCATTCTCATGAGAGACGGGTTTGTGTGAACCACTACCTCATGAAATGTGGGTCAATGAGTTTGACTCAAAAAACTACACAGTTGAATCCTGATAGCAATATCACAATTTGACTTGTTATGGAAAGTATCTCATACTTATCAATTGATGATCTTAAGGAACTTTCTAATGAATGGCTCATAAGGCACAACACTTGCTGAAGGTTTTGCAAATGGGGTTGCAAGCAGTGTGGGTTTAACCATGGAGGAAACTCCGTAGTTAAGCGCGCTGTGTCACTCTTAGGCAGTTGCTAGAGAAAATATGGGACAACCAGGGGAGAGAAGCTTATTGCTGTTTTGTGGACTTAAAGAAAGCCTTTGATACGATACCTAGAGACAAGCTATGGAACATAATAGAAGAATTAGGCATTCCAGATGTGTATAGAGCAGCAGTACATAGACTTTATGAGAGAGTTAGAGCCAAAATCAGAATTAAAGATGGTATGTCTGAGTGTTCAGTAGTGACATTGGTGTGAAGCAAGGGTGCCCGTTATCCCCCACTTTGTTTGGTTTATATATTGATAAACTTGAAGCTTGGTTAGACAGAATTGATAGTGAGGGGGTCCATTTGGTGGGGTATGTGGTGAAGTTTCTTTTATATGCCGACGATCTTATCTTAATATAAAAAATGGCCCAGGGATTAATAGAACATTTAGTGGCTTTGGAATGCTTTTGTTAGGAAGTGGGGATGCAGGTGAACATTACTAAGACTAAAATTATGATTTTTTCTTTGAAAAGAAAGGAGAAACATACGGATTTTCTTTTCGAAGGCAGCCCGTTAGAGATTGTGAAAGAATACAAATATTTGGGGATTGACTTCCATTATAGTCTCAGTTGGGAGACTTGTAGAGCAAAAAGGATACAAGGAGGTTGGAAAGCGCTTTATTTGCTTCAAAATAGATGCAGAAATGCCGACCTTTTGGACTGGAAAACTAAGAAAACTTTTTTCGGTTTGCTGGTCATGCCGGTTGTTCTTTACGGCTGCGAGGTTTGGGGGGCAGCATGACAAAGTGTGGGTGAAGACAATTAGAGAGGATTTAGAAGCACTTAATCACTAGCAATATCAAGGTCAAAGCCTCAGTGCCTTATGAAATTCTATTAGCGGAAGCCGACATTTTCCCATTGGGGGCAACAACGATAACTCGGTTAATAAGTTATTTAAAGAAACTTGAAAACATGGATAACAAACGATAGCCCAAAATTGCAATGAACGAAGGTTTGGCTCGCAGGAAGAAGACTTGGATGAAACAAAACATAAAGTGGTTGAGCACGTGGAACATCAAGCTACAAGATTGTCCTGTAAAGAGCGTGCCTAGCTCTAACCCTCAATTTGACTGTAAGAAATTCTTAATGTTCGGAATTCTGTTTTCTTTTAATTTTTTCAGCAATACATATATAGTTTCTTGTGTTTTCCAAACAATTGAAATGCATCACAAATAACTTAACTCAAATAGCTGTACATATTCCATTCGAAATCTATAATTAACCTTTCCACTCTAATTGAAAAGCCTTTGCAATATGTAACAATTACATTCATGAAAGAAATCATTAAATTAAAATAAAAACCTGCAAATGCTCTCCACGCTTTCATACTAACTGGCTGCCCCAACAAGTGATAGTGGCTGCTAAGTTGACTGGCCGCGGCTAAAGAAGAGAGGACAGCTGCCAATAATAACTGTCCACGTCCAACAATGAGCTGATATCAAACCCTTACACAATACAAATTCACTCCTCATTAATCACACTCTCAACCACTGAATGTAGCTGAAGATGATGCACAATTTGCTGGAATATTTCACCAACTCAAGGTGCTGATTACTGTAAAAAAATTCACAATTCTTTCAGCATACAAATACTCAAGCAGAACTTCTCCCCAAACTCGAACCATATTATTTTCATGAATGAATGAATAGCATAATGAATCATGCATTCGATTTCTTCTCCATGTCTTTTATAATCTCTCCACAAGAAATCGAACCCTAGCTTCTTAATCACACATTTCACTTGCATAAAGACTATGCTTTATGTGCACATTTGAAATATAATAAACTATTATATTTCTTTCCACTTTAATGATGAAAAGAGACCCTTTCATTAAAATAACAATATTCTGACACATAAGGTCACTGTTTTATGAGCTCAAGATTTAAAACTTCTCAACCCAGTTCCAACGAGCTATAGCACTAAGATGCCCAAAATACAATCCCAATAAAAGCAGCAACCTTAGCCGATTTAATTAAATAATAATCATAATTCACCCGTCTTGCGAAAACAAGAGAGGAAGCATCAAAATCAAAATCTGACAGCACAAGAGTGATCCCGATGATGAAATATGATGAATGACCTGATGGGGTGACTTACTAAAAATAAACGCTCCCTCCAAGAATCTTGCAGCCCAAACCGGAAGCTAGAAATAAAATTTGAGAGCATCATATAACTCCTCTAAATCATCTGAGCTCTGTGGAACCAACTGTTGACTTACTATAAATAGTAAGTCCCTCAAAATGGGGCCATAACCCACAATAGGGTCCTCTAATCACCAGTATTAGCCTCCAAGGAGCCAATGATAGGCTAAATCCACTAACTCCAAAGCTCGCTCAAAATGGGGACATTACATGTCCGAATACCAATATGGAAATAAAGAAGTTTGACATGGGTAAATTTCAGACTGTCATGTGGTCTAAAAATGTGTCAGAAAAAGGCACATTATATAGAAGTGTTCAACACCTCCCGTGAACATGGGGATAAGGCCTACCTTGGGGCAACTATTAAGGGTAAACCTAGAGTGTTGGTGGCTCAGCTGAGGACGGGCTCACATAGGTAGATGGAAAAGGTCCAAAGAGGAGTGGGAGGAGAGGATTTGCAGGTTCTGCGAAAAAGGTGCGATTGAGACTGAATGACACTTTCTCTTGGAGTGCATGGCATATGATGATGTTCGGGTTCAGTATGGGGACATCGTGATGGCTGGCAGCATATGCAATTTATTTGAGGAGGATAAGATTAGGCAGACAACTAGTTTGATTGTCAAGATTCACAGCAGGAGATCGGATATGGAAAAGACTATGGAGTTAGTTTAGGGCTGTGTTTTGTGGTCCCTTAGACTGATGGTCTCGTGGACGTCATTACAAATCTTCAATTCAATTCAATTCATTCTCATGAGAGATGGGTTCGTGTGAACCACTACTCATGCAACATGGGTCGATGAGTTTTAATAAAAAAACTACATAGTTGAATCCTGATAGCAATATCACAATTTGACTTGCTGTGGAAAATATCTCGTACTTATCAATTGTAACATGTCAACTTGAAATCTCTCTAGAGAACCCCTTAGTTTCCTCTGGCCTATGGAAGGAAACATCTTCATAGAACATTGCATAGATGCATGTCATGCTTCTAATCATCATCTTAATATATAAGTTCTTGTTTTAACATTTAGAGATATCTAGGATATTATCTAAAGATTACAAATCTCCAAGGGTTAGTTTAGGAACCCTCACATTGAAAAGATTTGGTTAAAGTGTCATTGCTTGAGGACAAGCAATCTCATGAAGGGCAGACTGTCATGCCCCTGAATACACACACACACACACTCTCACACACACACGTACACGTATAAATTAGCATGAGATAAATACTTGCTTCATTCACTATGCAGCTGAAATTCTGTTATCATTTTGGTCACCAATATGCTACAATGATGATTACAAATCGGCCGCAAAATTGATTATAAGTCTGGCATAATTCTGATTACAAATTTCCTAGAAGATTTTTCACTCTTCTTCATTCAATCTGCAAATTAACTCTTGATAATAGCTTCTTTATCTGCTGGTGTTTGTGATATATTCTTTTTGTCTTTCTCTTCAATTCAACTTTGATATTTATCTGCTTGGGTGGTCATATTCTACTTTGATATCCTTCAAAATTTGTCTCATCCAAAGAACTTGGGTACAACAGGATGCTATTGCTATGTATTTTACTTAAGCAGTGGATAGAGAGATTGAAGCTTGTTTCTTATTAAACCACGAAACAAGATAGTTCCCCGATCCAAACTACCAGCCCAATCAACATTAGTATATTCTCTTAAAGCAAAGTCTTCACCTCTTGGGTACCATAGACCAAATCCAATGTGCCTTTTAAGTATTTGAATGTCCTGCTACCATCCCAACTGCCTACATAATGTAAGGTCTCAAAGCTGTCGTATAAAACAAACTTCGGATCATTGATTTGGAGAAAGTTTGGTTTGCATTGGGAGATTCATCATTGTTTCACAACTAAGTTATTGGTACTTCATGTTTTCCTGTGAGATGCTGGTACGGTACATATCGGATTCAGATACGTCCAAGAACCCCTGTGGAATCGAATAGGATTTGAGTTTTTTATACTTGAAATGCATCCGCGTTTTCACTCTTAATCTAAATGTTTTTTGTTATGACATGACGATTTGACTTCGAATCCGGTTGAATCCGATGGTCACGTGGCATTTTTAAGTTCGAAGAGACATAATTTTGGAGCATTTTTTCACTTAAACAAAGGCAAAAACCCTAAAGTTAAATAGTTGTGACGCGTTTTCACTTTTGTTGCTGTTATTACCAATTCTTAGACGCCGCAAACAGAAATCCTTTCACAAACGAAGGCACACATAGTTTTTGGAAAAACCATCGTAGATGAAGCTAGACAAAGCTAGACGACTAGATGAAGCTAGGCAGAGGAAGGCACATGAAGACCAAGAAGAGAGTGCACAAAACCAGGAAGAGCACACATCAAGAGCATATAGGTATGTAATTTTTTCATTAGACTATAGTTTATTTATAAGTTTATAATGTTTATTTTATTTTATTTTTTTTGCATAGTTTAAAAATAAGTTAATGATTTTTTTTCATTAATAATTATTTCTTTAATATGTTGTAGATAATGAAAAAGAGTATTGGTTTTATTGCTCGACCCGCTGACCCAAACTCAACATTTATTGAAATACATTACAATAATAGGCCAAGTAAAAGGAGGTGGAACATTTGTTTGGATATGCAATTTTTGTAAGGTGGAGAAAACTAGCTTCTACAGTGGTGTGAAAGCCCATTTCTGTGCCATTCCCCTATACGGAATCAAAGCATGTCTAGGACTAGAAAAGAAAGGATTCACACCCCATCAAATAGCAGGATTTATTAGAGAGAAAGAGGAAGCAGATGCAAGAGTTGGACGTGCCATAAACCATCCTTTGTTGAAAGGAAAAGGAAGTAGATTGAGGCCCCCAACTTCTCCATCTTAGTGACTTTCTTGATGTCATAGTAGAGAGCAACCGTTCTTGGGCAGAATTGAAGAACTTGTTATCCTGAAGAGAAGCAAGGGGCCATTAGAGAGAGCATTTAAGAATGATGCTAGAGAGATTGCAGATCAAGTTGTTGCAAGATGTGTATATGCAAACAATTTGTCATTTAATGTTGTACGATAACTATATTGGCAGCATATGTTGAGAAAAGCAAATGAGGCTTCCCAAGGGTGGACAAGGCCAGGTTATGAGTAAGTGCGTGTCAGCTTCCTAGCAAAGGAGGTTAAAAGCATAAACAATGCATTGGGCTTCCATTAGAACTTCATGGAAACAGACATGGGTGTCTATCGTTTCTAATGGATGGAAGGATACCAAAAATAGGCCATTGATTAATGTGATTGCAGTGTGCCCTAAAGGGGCAATGTTTCTGAAAGTTGTGGATTGTGAGGGACATATGAAGGATGCACAATTTATTGCTGACATCCTTATACAATGCATTGAGGATGTGGGTCCTCAAAATGTTGTCCAAGTAATAATGGACAATGCAAAGGACTGTAGAGCTGCAAGGATGTTGATTGAGACATGGTTTGAACACATCTATTGGACACCTTGTGCTGTACACTCTCAACCTCATGCTACAAAAGTTGGGTAGGAAAATAAATTGGATCAAACAAATCTATGCTGAGGCTGAATAGATCCAGATGTTCATCACAAACCATCACATGTCACAGTCCATTTTTAGATCATTTTCACAGTTGGAGTTGCTGAAGGTAATTAAAGCACTTCAACTTATAAATTCTACATTTCACTAGTAATTATTAATTTATTTTTTGAATTTGATCATGACTTCTTTGTATTTTAATTTTGATTTTTAATTCTTGAATAGGTTGTGATATTGCTATCAGGATATAACTATGTAGTTTTTGAGTCAAACTCATTGACCCATGTTTCATGAGTAGTGGTTCACAAGAACCATCTCTCATGAGAATGAATGGAACACTTAACACTCATTGCATCTAGGTGATGCTCACAGAGGTGAAGCACCAGGTCTTCTTGGGAGGTCACCCATCACAGTACTTGTTAATATTTTCAGATTATAGCAAGGAAAATACAATCTATAGACGTCTTTCAACAACTAAGAACAAGATATAAAGAAAAAAATAATCACAAAGAAGGAGAGATAGTACCCAGATAGTATCTCTGAAATTAGACTTAGGAAACTTCAAAACTGATCCTTCGACTCCCTTTGAATGTGACCCGAGTTAGCCCACTTAGGGCTTCTTTAATTCTGCTCCAAAGTGTCATCGATCTGAACTTAGGATTGCCTCAGATCTGTCCTATGATCTGCACTTTAAACACTGTAATCAATCTGCACTTTAAGTGTCCTTAAAGGCAGATATATGCATATTGCTGGAATTCGCTCTATGCATTTGCACGAATTCTGTCCTAATTCGTCCTTTTAAGGCTGCTGCGATTTGCTTCAGTTCACCCTTCTAGGGCTGCTGTGATTTGCTCCAATTTGCCCTTACAACCAGCCCAAATTCACTTCTTATTTCTGCCCTAGAACTCATTGATTCAAACCCTTGAATTCGTTCAAGTCTGATATATTTTGCACCACAATGGTAGATGCATTTCGCACTCTAAGAATTTGCTAATGGTGGATTTTGATTCTTGAAGGAGGAGGACCTATGTTATGTTTTTGATATTCTTCTTCCTTCCAAGAATCGGATATATATAAGAGCTTGGATAGAAAAGACATACCTCTCCAAGGTAGCCAACTTGGGCCCTCAAGTCTTCTATTTAATAATAATAATAAATACCTTTTATTTATTATTATTTACAAATCACTCTATATATGTTATTTAATTAATCAAAGGTAAGATAATAATAAATCTATTTCCACAATATATTTAACATTTATTATTATCTTAATTGTCCTTATTTATGCAAAGCATAATGTTGATCTTAGCCGTAAAGGCCATAATATTAACACTCCCTCTTGGACTTGAGGAAAAGATCAACCTATAGATCTCCCAT
>MU214842.1:398236-415221 GCA_018584345.1 Thuja plicata | reverse complement strand
CCTCTTATCTCCTTAACCAATCATGAGGTGGTTTCACAACCAATGAAAACATCAAAACCATTTGCATGTTCAAATTTCAAATCTTAATTTTTAAGATGATGCCAACCTTCACAATCAAGGTTATTACAAATCAAAACCCTCATAAAAGTCAAATATCGGCCAAACCCAAGTTTGCCATTCTTAGCTTTGAAAGAGTTAGACTGAATTCCTAAATCTGAAATGGATCTTTTACTCAACCTAGGCTTTGATACTATGTTAATATTTTTAGATTATAGCAAGGAAAATACAATCTATAGAGGTCTTTCAACAACTAAGCACAGGATATAAAGAAAAAATAATCGCAAAGGAGAGATAGTACCCGGATAGTATCTTTGAAATCAGACTTAGTAGGAGACTTCAAAATTGATCCTTCGACTCCCTCTGAATGTGACCTAGGGCTTCTTTAATTCTGCTCCAAAGTGTCATCGATCTAAACTTAGGATTGCCTCAGATCTGTCCTATGATTTGCACTTTAAACATTGTAAGCAATTTGCACTTTAAGTGTCCTTAAAGGCAGATAAATGCATACTGCTGGAATTCACACCAGCTTGAATTCGCTCTATGCATCTGCACAAATTCTGCCCTAATTCGTCCTTTTAGGGCTGCTGCGATTTACTCTAATTCGCCCTTACAACCAGCCCAAATTCGCTTCTTATTTCTGCTCTAGAACCTCACTAATTCAAACCCTTGAATTCGTTCCTCACGTCTGATATATTTTGCACCACAATGGTAGATGCATTTCGCACTCTAAGAATTTGCTAATGGTGGATTTCGATTCTTGAAGGAGGAAGACATATGTTATGTTTATGATATTCTTCTTCTTTCCAAGAATCAAATATATATAAGAGCTTGGATAGAAAAGACATACCTCTCCAAGGTAGCCGACTTGGGCCCTCAAGTCTTTTATTAAATAATAATAATAACTACCTTTTATTTATTATTATTTACAAATCACTCTATATATATTATTTAATTAATCAAAGGTAAGATAATAATAAATATATTTCCACAATATATTAACATTTATTATTATCTTGGTTGTCCTTATTTATGCGAAGCATACTGTTGATCTTAGCCGTAAAGGCCATAATATTAACAGTACTACTCCAACTTAAGTGCACTTAACCACAGAGTTTCCTCCAAGGTTAAGCCCACTTTGCTTGCAACCCCATTTGCAAAACCTTCAACAAGTGTTGTGCCTTAGGAACAATTCATGGGTCAATGAGTTTGACTCAAAAACTACATAGTTGAATCCTGATAACAATATCACAATTTGACTTGTTGTGGAAAATATCTCCTCATCTTGAATAGGTTGTTGAGACTCGATTTGCATCCAACACAATTGTCTTGAGGCAACTCGTGTTGGTGCAAGAGCCTGTTGCTAGCATGGTTATTGGTCAAAGTTGGTCTCGATGGAGGCAATCCAATATAGAAAGGGCATCAAATGTAAAGCAGATGATCCTAGATGACACTTGGTGGGAACGAGTGGAATGTCTTCTTAGGTTCATTGAGCCCATCATGAACATGATCCGTTTTATTGACACGGATCACACATGTTTGGGAGTGGTATACGATGGCATTGACTCGATGATTGAGGAAATCAAAGACATCATCAATAAAAAGAGCATGATTTTGGAGAAACTTTCTTCAAAGAAGTTCAGTCAATTTTTGTTGAGTGGTGGAATAAAAGACCAGCCCCACTACATCTTGCATTTGCATTGGCTCCAAAATTTCATAGTGATGAAATTCTTGCTCAGCCAACAAGGGTGTAGAACACCACTTATTAAACTCTTCCGTGATCGTGAAATGGAGGATTTAGTTATAACTGAGTTTGTTGGTTATTGGTCAAAGTTGGTCTCTATGGAGGCAATCCAATATAGAAAGGGCATCAAATGTAAAGCAGATGATCCTAGATGACACTTGGTGGGAACGAGTGGAATGCTTGCTCAGCCAACAAGGGTGTAGAACAAGGGTGTAGAACACCACTTATTAAACTCTTCCGTGATCGTGAAATAGAGGATTTAGTTATAACTGAGTTTGTTGGTTATTGGTCAAAATTGGTCTCTATGGAGGCAATCCAATATAGAAAGGGCATCAAATGTAAAGCAGATGATCCTAGATGACACTTGGTGGGAACGAGTGGAATGTCTTCTTAGGTTCATTGAGCCCATCAGGAACATGATCTGTTTTATTGACACGGATCACACATGTTTAGGAGTGGTATACGATGGCATTGACTCGATGATTGAGGAAATCAGAGACATCATCAATAAAAAGAGCAAGATCTTGGAGAAACTTTCTTCAAAGAAGTTCAGTCATTTTTTGTCGGGTGGTGGAACAAAATGACCACCCCCACTACATCTTGCATTTGCATTGGCTCCAAAATTTCATAGTGTTGAAATTCTTGCTCAGCCAACAAGGGTGTAGAACAAAGATGGAGAAGTTAGTGATGGGTGTAGAACAACACTTATTAAATTCTTCTGTGATCGTGAAGTAGAGGATTTAGTTATAACTGAGTTTGTTGATTTTGTATCCTCCAATGGTCAAAATGCTGCTATCTGTGACAAGTATAAGAAGGATGCTCATGCTTGGTGGTGCCTCAATGGCTACACATTACCACACCTTCAAACTCTTTCAGTCAAACTTTTATCGCAAGTAAGTTTCTTAATTTTTATTGTTCTCTCTAAATTTATATTGTTTACTATTTTAAATTAAAAAAAATATTAATTTCAGATTTAAAGTTAATTTTATAATTATAACTATTTAACTCTGTGTCAAATTTTCAATAGGTTGCTAGTTCTTCTTCAGCTGCGCAAAATTGGAGTACATACTCCTTTATCTACTTAGTGAAACGCAATCGATTGGCATCAAGTAAGGTGGAAGAGGTAGTTTATGTGCATTTCAACTCGCGCCTTCTTACTCAAACAAAACCAGTACAAGGAAGGGGGCACAAAGTTGTGGGATGTAGATTCAGAGTGAACTGATTTGGATTTTACAGTTGCCACACATTCTTTACCTTGTGTGGAGTCAAATAGCCAACGTGCTTCTAGCCGTGCAAGTGATAGTGGGGTTGCACGTGGTCCCACTAATCTGCCTACATCATCTAATGTGAATGATGATGTCTATCTTGATCTTCTTGATTGCCCATATGATGCTGATTACTAATTGTATTATTTTACCAGTTGAACCAGTGAACAATGAATTGGATATATCTATCATTACATTCAAGTTTTGACAAAATGACATGAAACTTGACTTACGTAAATCATTGTAAATGTGGCAGTGTAATATTTATGGTAGTTCTAAGTTTTGTTTAACATATGCATGATATGTGGTATTCTAAATTTAATTTTTGTTTCTACTTTTTAGGCTGCATATATATACATACATACATATCATTTTAATATGTTTTTTTGTATAGATGTGCCCAAACCCCCCTCAAAAAGTTGTCGTTCCCATGTATTGTATCCATACCCATACTGGCAACTTAGCTTCTCAACATACATCCTATGGCCATGGGTATACTCACAAGATTGTAATCCTCCATTCTAAACTTATTCAACATTTCTTGAGCATACTTAGTCCATGAAATGGAAATTCCTTTATCAAATCGAGAGATTTGCAATCTTAGGAAGAACAATAATTCACTTGACATGGGGATTTCAAATTCTTGTTGCATTTTTCTAGCAAAATCTTAGACACTTCTTATTTTTGCCGTCTCCAAAGATAATATCGTCCACATATATAGCAATGATTAATTGATGATCATTGTGTATTTTAAAACATAGATTGCTGTCTGCAACACCTCTTTTGAACCCTTGTTCTTGCAAGTACCTGTCCAATTGAGAAGTTTGGAGAGCTCCCAAAAGGATAAAATCACATTCTGAAAGTGCCACGATGCTTTAGCAATATCACTTGAAGTCATTGCCAAGAACAAAAGTATTGCTTGATCAATCTTGTGCTTTCCAAGAAATTTGGAATTCTCCCTTGCACATTAATTAGCCTACAAGAAAACTCAAAAAATAGGCTGATTGTTCTCATATTGATTATGCTTGAGAGGGGATGTTATAGTGGTGAAGAGTGATGTTTTTTGGGGTGATACAAATAATATTGTCTCTATCATTACTCCAATGTGTAGAGTGATTAGATATGATGATGTCTATGCACATATATTTGGAGAGGTGTACGAGTGCATCAATACATCAAACAAAGACTGTTGTGCAACAAGAGGACCCCACATTGCAATTCTATAGTGAACATATCCAGCCAATCACTCATCACAAATGGGAGAAGCTTGACACTCTTTTCCATGTGATTGCATATATATTGAATCTAAAGTAGTATATGCAAGGGCTTGGTAGAATTACACATATAATGGATGCTAAGGTGTAGCTAGGATACATGAAGGTCATTCAAAAGACGTATGATTCTACAAAGGCCAACATCATTCATACTGAGCGGACAAAAGTTGCCAGTCTTGGGGGATATTCTTAGCAGAACAAGATAAATAGGGAGACTATGGCATGTGAGGAGCCAATTTTGTGGGGAACTATTTATGGGCCTACTTCTTTGTCCGCTTCATTAACCATCTATATGTGATTTTAGGTTTCTAGTTCTTCAGTTGTTGAGAGGAAGTAGTCTACTTATAGCTTCATCCACTCCATTAAGAGGAAAAGGCTAATCTGTAGGAAATCAAAGGAGCTTGTAGCTATACATAGTTCCTTGCATATCATTGACCACAACACAGTTATGCACAAAGAGAGTCCAACATCTCGATGATATGTAAAGCTAGAGGAGCCAACACAAGTTGATATGATGCTAGATAGGTAGGGTTGATTGGTATTGGTTTGGAGGAGCTTGGGTATGGGGTGTTCAATAGTTCTCTGGATGAGGAGCTTGGGGATGATTAGAGACATTAGTTATGGCCATTTTGTCATTTTGAACATTGTAATCATCAGTGTGAAATTCTGAATATAATATAAGTTTTGAATCAACATTTTCGTTGTTAATATTCACTTCAAAATTTCAAATCTTTAATCAATCATTGAAATGTGTTTAACTTTACTATTTAGAAGTTTGCTTGGTATGCCAAAGTCTCATTTGTAATTTTTATATTTATTTGTTATACATTTTTTAAATTAATTTTTCATGTACTATATGCATATGTGCATCATCTCCTTGGTCATCATCTCGCCACTGTCTCCAAGCTTATGTTCTTGGTCCCCCCATTCAGAGAACTCATCCTTCCATTTGGAGACTTCATGTAACTATGATAAATTATAATAGATTTGTCATTTTTACTGTTTTTTAAAATATTACCAGTTTATTTATTTAGTTGTTTTTGGTGAAGTAGTTGAAATTAAGGCTTGTTGTATGTTTTGTAGTGATGGATTTTATAGCTGGTTATGGTAAACTGAATTTGAAAGATTTTGCTAAATTTGATAAGTAAGTATGTTAAATTCTATTTTTCTATTTGTACTCTTTGCTTTATTAATTTTTTTATTAGAGTGGGATTGAAACTAGGGATGATTGTATCTTAAAGCAAGAGTTGATTTTCTATGTGCTTATGGCAACAAAATTTAAATAAATTTGTTGAATATGACTTGTTATTAGTTTAACATTTGTTTTTAAGCAGGTTCATAGACACTATTGAGTTTTTTGTTTTAGTAATTAAAATTAAACGTAAGTTTCTTCGCTACTTTTTAATGATAAGAGCTTTGCATTTTTTTACTATGGCTTTGGTAGGGTTATAATAGGGATAATTACATTTTCAGTTATGTTTTTATTTTCACTGCTTGTTATGATCAACTAAATTTACTAAATATAAAGAAAATTTAAACGAAGATTGAGCCCAATGAGGTTCTTTCTCATTCATTTGTGCCCACCTTCTCAAAGTTGTGCTCATGATCTCTTGTGCCACATGTCTTACATCATTTCCAAGAAATCTAACAGCTTCATCTTTGTATTAGGCCATCCTCTCCAAATGTCAATCTCCTATTACAACACACTTTCCCTTTGTGGGATCATTGAATGGAGTGGAAAAGATGTGATCATGAGGGGGAGGAGAGGGGATGTTTTGATAACGAGATGGAAAGGGATCTATGAATACACACACATGCACAAGTTTCTTCTACAGAGATAGCTCCTGTTATAATAAAATGAAAAACCAAATTTGACATGATCCCATAAGGAGAGAAATAGATCATTGCATGTTTAAGTATTGCGATGGAAAATGAAGAGGAAAACTTCTTTGAGTTCTTGCAAATGCTCTTGCCCATTAGAAGATAATAGCATGAGGTAGTTATCCATCAAAGTTTTGGATCAACAAATGTTCTTTGGAAAGGAGTAGACAAAACTTCAATGTGTTATTCTCCTTGAGTCCTCATGTTTGAAAACATCATCTATGTCCATTGTTGATCCCCGATCTAGTTGGAAGTAGTCTCCATTGCTTTGTTGCACCATTGGTCCTGGAAGAAGTTTGCTACGACCAACTTATCTCATATTTTCCTGTCTAGAATATCAATTACATTGATGAGTAGCACTTCCATTATGATTTGATCATGTACATCCCCTATTGCAAGCTTCCTGGACCTTATGGTTGCAAGGGACACTCTTTCCCCAATCAGCACATGAAGAGTAAACAAGCATCGAAGCTGGTGCATTAAATCCTTCTCCACATGAACACATTGCACTCATTTAATGGTTATTACACTTGCCATCTTCCATGTCTTGCCTTCAAACCCCTCCTTAAAAAAGAACAGTATAGATGCCATTGTGGGTTAATCCTTTTAGAAATACCAAAAGCACATGTTCTTCTGTGCTTTAGAATTTGGACTATAATCCATACATTTTTCCATGTCCAAGATCCCTGAAAGAGTTTCGCAACCTTATTAGCTTCTTGGTAAATGTACCTTAGAGAGATGTTGTAATCTGTCTTACATTGGGGTGATGTTATCTATCCATTTACTCCTTCCAATTCATTGATCTTCTACTAGACCGCTACAAATTTCATTGATGCAGACCATAAAGTCTCCTTCCACATCAATTGACCTTATTTTCTTTTGTTCTTACAGTTTTAATCCTTCTAAGAGAGCCTCAAACTCTACCTCATGTTTTGTTCCTAATGGTAATTTCTTTGATGGTGCCCAAATGAGAATTTTCGTCTCACCCCTTATGGTGCAACTTGCACCTAAGGCCTTCGTATTGCCTCGTGAGGTCCCATCAAAATTCATTTTTAATCTCGCACTTGGAGGGCCTTGTTCAAGTGTATGTGTGTATTGTATTGTATGTATGCAGCTGCATCTTTGTTCTATCTACCCTAAAGACTAAAGTAGTATCAAAATTCTATATTGTATGTATGCATATGCCATATATACATTATTTTTATCAGTAGCATTTTCTGAATATATGTATATATCATAGAAACAAGACTCAGACTCGGCAAGGCTGACCTGACTCGGGACTTGGCGAAAAATCGGCAAGACTCAGCAGAACTCGCCAAAATACTAATTTCTAGTGAGTCTCCGGCTCGAGACTTGCAAGAACTCAGAGTCTTGGAACTATGGTATATATACATGTGTGTGTGTATTATCCAGTAGCTTTTGCTGAATTCTTTTCCACTTATTCTGAAGCTTGGCTCAATTTAATTGTGTTTGTGGGCGTGTATAATCAGTAGCTTTTGCTAATTTTTGTTCAACTTACCCTAAAAGTAGGAACAAAATTAAGCTTGGTTCAATTTAATTGTGTGTGTGTGTATGTCTATATATATATATTAAATTAGTAGCATTTGCTAAATCTTTATTTGATTTCCCGTAAAGTAAGATCAAAAGTGTGATTCGCTTTCTTAACAATTCTGCATATTTGTTAACTTTCAAGCAGGGTATGTAGAAAGTCTGCTATTTATTTTCTTACCAAAGTAGGTTTGAAATTAGTGAGGGATGGCAATTTTTCAGTTGCTGTTAGTGCTAAAGAAGATATCATTAAATTTATTGAAACGAAGTGTTTTTCGCAGAAGCTTCTTTAAATTTTCACTCAAGTGCTTACCTATCTCTTTGGTGGTTCGGAGACTCTTAGTTGGCTATGATAAATTAAATTTCACGAAGTTTGTTTATATGACAGAATTATGTGAAATATTGTATTTCAGCAGGTTTGCAGAGGTTCTCTTAAACATTTTTAAAGGAGGTCAATTTATGATACTTATTTAGTACTCTTTCCTCTTTTTTGTTCTTTTTAGTAAACTTTGCAGTTCTGCCAATTTTTCACTATGTTAGGGTTTAAAATAGAGATCTGTTTTTTATCAGCACTGGCAGAGCACTTTTTCCTGCTTTGTTTGAAGCAGCTCACTTATAGCGGATAAAATTATAGGCTTTGCACTATTATGAAGCTACTAACAGTGTACTATATGTAATGCAGTCGATTTGTTTTGAATTGTCCTAAAGAAGACCTACAGTCATTTGAAAGGATTCTATTTCTTATAGAATGCGCACATTGGTTTTATGAGGACAATGCAATGGAGCAAAATCCATCCTTAAAGTCCCTAAGCCTAAGGGAATTCACATCTTTAAGTATCCTTTGAATAGATGTTTGTTGGTTTATCCTTGCAGTTCATGCGTCTAGATGATGTTTTGCACCTATTTTTTGCATATTTGTGATCTGTTGCAGTGAAATTGACATATGGTTCATATTCTCCTCCTAAATAATTTTGAAGACGAGTTTTTTCAAATCTTTATTGAAATAGTTTATGAGAGGACTCAATATATTGTTTTTGCATCAGAAATATGTACAGTGACATAATGATAGAAAAGTAAGGCAGCATAGCTGTTTGAGTATGCTTGATAACAGGCAAATGGTTATGCCTAAGCCAGAAGCATGTATCTGTCGTATTGTTATTGTTTGTATTATCAGGCTGCGGGCACACACTCACACATATAGGGTTACCATACAATGTAATTTTACAGATTGTTCAGTAATGCTATTGCTAACAAGTTGTTGTGGTTCCTATTGCTAACAAGTTGTTATTGTTCTTTTAGAGTGGAATACAAGTTGTCATGGTTCCTATTGCTAACAAGTTGTTATTGTTCTTCTAGCAAAATTTCCACACATATGGAAGGGTTTTGTATGCTTCGCAAAGTTGGGCCTTTTTCATCCTCTGCCTCTTTTTTTATTCCTTAAATATTATGATTTTGAGTGGATTTTGGTGACATTTGGTGCATTAACAATGTCAAAAGCACCTATTTTCCTTAAATAAATGATGGGTTAAGCCAAAATCTAGAGAAAGGCAAGTTCAGAAAGAACAATCTTCCTCCACTGTATCCACATTTGTCCTTAGAGTGTTGCACAAAGCTTTTTCATATTGTTTATTGTTGTAAACAGTGGACTTCTGTTTAGTTTCAAATGATTGGTTGGAAGGAAATTGGGTTATAGCTCTCTTGTAACACATTATGAGAAATCGAGGGTTAAATATTGGAAAGTAATATTAATCATTACTGCAACAACAAAGGTTCTACTTTTATAGACACGTGCCTATTTGAGTTTATAATATGGGTATTATGATATAATAGACTTAATAATACACGTGCTGTAGTTTTGCATGTAATGACTATATTTTTATCAAACTGAATATTAATTTACTGTTTTTTTTAAACATCATTTCCTAGGGATTTACTGGCTTTTACAAGTTTAAGTTTATGCTTGCATCATGTATTTGTAGATATTTACTTGGAAGACTGTGTGCAGTGACAATTTTGGAAAAATGTGCTTCACTACTCATCTACCGAGTTTCTGAATTTGTATGCTTTGTTATGTTATGTACTTTGGTGGGAGATAGTTTGATGTGGATTATGAGCACATTGTTTATTGTTTGTGTTATAATTGATTTTTATGTAAGTGCAAACACATTTCTTTAACTCCATAAGTGTTTCAGAGTTGTGCTGCATTGAGACCCTATATAGCACATATAGATGACATATACAAAGATTTCACTTCCTATAAAGTTCGTGTGCCAGTAACTGGTGCAATAATTTTGGATGAGTCATATGAGCGGGTATGTATAGTGCTTTCAATTTTAGGGAGGCATTAAATAAGACACTATTTTCTAATTTTGTGCTTCGTAAAAAGTTTATTTTTCCTGTTATGTATGCTATATGCTAATGCAATTTTTGGAGATCTTTCTTGTAAATATTTATGACTTTTATGAAAACTGTTTTCATTTTGCATTAGATGCAATTGCTTATCTTAGGAACTACATTTGCTTTTCAAGGGACATTTACTTTTTTGTCTGTTTATATTTATATTTATTGAATTTTAATTGTTAATGTTGAAGCGTTCCTTGAAATTAAAGACAAATGAGGCTAGCTTTAAATGTAAAAAATCTCACATTATGTGAATGGTGGAGGCCTGCGCATGGAAGAAAATATAAACATAAGAGGAAATTGACCACTATAAAGCTTCTCAAACCCTCTGAGATATTCAGTTAGATTTGCAAAAATGTACATGCATTGGATGAATTTAATGTTAAGAGCACCCAAAAACTCAATCTGCAAACCAAATCAACTTTCACAACAACCAAGAGAATCAACAAGAGAGATGATATTTCACTAGGAGTGAATAATAATGAATGAGATAATACACAATGTACATACACCTCGAATATAAATGGAGGTGTGAAGAGGTATGTGATCAATTACCTCAAGCCAAAAATAGAAAATGCACTAAACATTATATAACTAGCAACTAATAACTAATAATGTAAAATACCTGTGGCTTAAGTAAACTTAAGACTACACGAACACCACCCCTTAAGTGCAACTTAGGGAGATTATTATGCAATATGAGATACAAGATGGGTCCCGACAACAAGGCCATGTTAGGTACTCATGCACGACTACAATGCAGTGGTTGAAATCTGTCACAAGCAAAGAAAAGTAGAAAACCTTGTGTGAGAAAACTCCTCTCCGAAAAAGAGAAAATTGAAAATGCTTAAAAGCGAAACGTGAAAGGAAGGAAGCGACTTCAAGATCGCACAAGGACAACTTCCGTCACCCCTAACATCAATCACAACAAAAGATAGTGAGTAAATGCCAAGGGTTTGTTAATGTTCGTAGCTTTAGTCGTATGATACTTAGAATACATATAATATATGTTGATTAATAATAATATAATATATATGTTATTTTATTATTAATTATATGAAATTTAATATTCAATATTAAATTATTATATTATTCCTAATTAATAATTGATTGATGAAACATTATAAGATTGATTAAATTATATTTAATGGGAAGAGGCATGTCCTTTCTTATAAATAATAATGAATAGACATGTCCCATGAAGGGACATGTCTTTCCTAGCCTCATTCCCAATCTAAATGAAAGAGAGATTATTGCATTTGGAAAATACATAAAACATAGAGTGTTATTACATTTACAGCTATCCTAAAACTTAACATGGTATCAGAGCCAGACTGCAAATGTAAGAGAGTAGTTTGTTGATGGTGAATGTGTGACTGTCTCAGAAAATTAAGTCTCAGTACAGGGACCTGTTGATGTGAGTTTTGTACCACTACATAACATATAGGACTAAACGCTTGATACAGGGTACCAAACACTCAACCCTCTCTTGAAAAGCATATACTCACAAAGGATGTGAGGAAACACTCCAAGGTTCTTTACCTGTGGATCCTAACTCAGTTTTAATGATGTGATTTGCTGGTAATCACGTCGGCGGGCTTACATTGTTTCTTCAAAGATATTGAACTCTGACTATGATGGTGATGGATTCTAACTTTTCAATGTATACTCCCTTTGTTTCTCCTCTTGAATTTACATCACTTCCAACTTCACTCCAATCTCCAACTACTAAACTACTCACTGCTTAACTGCTACTCCTAAGGATGAAGAAGTTAACAAACGGACGGGGATCGAACCTAATGAAAGCGTACCAGCGGTGCTACTCCCATAGGTGCAAAGATTCGAAGGAAACAAGACTAGAGTATCACACAAGGCTTCCTAACGAGCCGCTAGGATGCTAGTGACCTAGTTTAATGATCCCTATCAAACACTTGCTAACATCACCATGCAACTAACCATTTACTCTACTCTTACTTAGCAACTTTCTTGAAATGAAATCTATTCTAAAACAACTCAATGAAATTAAACTCTAAATATTGGAAGTAAGAAACCATGCAATAACACCAAGTGTTCTTAATCACCATGCAAAGACACAACAATGATAAAGAAGCAATTTTGGCATTACATAAGCAACAATATTCTTCCACCTCCTCTTTACAAATGAGAGCAAATGGCCTTATATAGAGGCTCCAGAATACGAGTGGCCAAGATTAAGAGGCAAAATCAAGGGCTCAGATTGAATTTACAAACCCTAATTAGGGTTACCACCAAATCAACTAATGAGAATCTGACACCTCAGTGGCAAGCCAATGAGAAAATACAATAGAAAGAACCAATGAGAAGGCACCAAAATGGTAGCCAATCAGAATCCGCCATGTGGACCTACATCAAGTTGTCATCCATAATACTTTTTCCTTTGTCCCTTAGCTTCTTTGCCAAGTCAATGAACTTGTTTATAACCTTGCTGACCTCCTCCATGGGGGGAAGAGGGGCATACTGAATCCTCTTCTCAACTAAGTCCATCTCCTTCCTGGCTGTAGTCAAAATCCTGTCTTGCTCTAGGGTACTTCCTTGATGGAATTCAGAAATAACTTGAGAGAAGAGAGAGAATCCAAGATCTCGCTTGTGATGATGTCTCCTTCCAATGATTTTACTTTTGCGGTCAAAACCTCCAAGCTCACGCTATCCTCTCTAACTTCTTCCATTCTGAAGGTGGTCCTAAGGCTGCCAAGAGTATCATCAACAATCTTGAGGAGGGTGACCTCAAGGGGAGCAAGTTCGTCCTGAACATATGCGGAGGAAGAGCGCGAGCGACGGGCAGCCACCGCTGCTTACGTAGAGGCTAACCGGGAGGCATTCGAAGGTCCTCTTCCCCCTGAACCAATGCCATCGGAAGTACCCACAGGAGCATATGAAGGGATTCCCTCCATGATCTCGAACCGGTTGAGCAAGGCATAGTACCATGACTCAATAGTATCTCTCTCTCCTGGGCTAACCACTTCAGCCTTCTCAAGTAATCTTTTGGGTGCATCAAGAAGAGCCAACAGCTGGGGAATGGTCCTGTCCCTGGTGGAAGAGAAATCCTTCCACAGTTGATCATATGCCTGGAACCTCGCTCTGAGACTGACAAATGCTTGAAACCTCTCCACAAATCCTGGAAAACAAGTCAATCCCTCCTGGATGAGGCCTGTTGCCCAAGACCGAGCTCCCTGAAGTGTAGCCTGAGCATTCTCCAAACTGTCAATATCTCCCTTCTCCAAAGCAAGAGGTGGCATGACTGGCTGGTCCACCCGCTGGATAGGCCTGCAAGCATCTCTGAAGTAGGCCAATATTCTCTGATTCTCATCCTTATATTTATTCTTTTCCTCAATTTCCCTATCCAATCTCTGTCTCATGGCGCGGAGGCCATCCTGAAGTTCCTCATATTCAATCTCCTTGGTTGTGGTCCCCAAGTCATGTTCCACAATATCATAATCCTGAACCCTAACGTCATCCTTGAGCTTGTCCCCTACTGGAATTGCAATCTGAACCTTACGGGTTCCGGAGCTGTCTCTGATAACCTTCGCTATTGTTTCAGCTGGCTGCACCTCCTTCTCCTTCTCAATCTCTTGTAATAAATCATCAATGTTGTCTTCCGGCATGATAGGTATGATAGCCTTTCTGGGCTTCAAGAAATCTCTAAGCCAGCTAGGCGCTGTACACCTTCCCAATTCCCAGTTGGGCTCATCCTGCCTAGGCAATGCCTCCTGAACTACCTGGGGCGCACCTCCCTCTTCATCAGAGATTGTTTCAATGTCAATTAATTCTATCTCCTTGCCCTCTGGTGAAGGTGGCCTCTTGTCCTGTTGACTGATGGAAAGCGGTGAATACCCTGAACTGGAGTCGGAAGAATCCTCAGATGATGAGCTACCCCGAGGAGGCTCCATATTGCCTTGATCTCCTGGAATTCTTTCTTGCGTGGGAGTGATGCTTTCTTTTGATGGCACAGTGCTCACCTTCTGCTTCTTAGTTTTGGGTTCACCACCCTCTGTCTCTTTCTTTTTCTTGTTTAAATGCTCAGGTCCTCCACTGCCTCCCGAATGCTGACCAGAAGACTCCTCCGGGATCTCTTCCACTAGCTTCATCTTCTCATAAGTGAGGGGGACGCCTGTTCCTCGTAGTCTATTCATCTTTCTCTCGAACCATTCATAGGTGAAAAGATCAACTGGCACCATCAACGCCTCTAGAGAACTTTCACTTTCAATTCCCCATTCGATGGGATCCAACTCCAAATTGCACAAAGTGCCAAATTCCGGTCTCACTGTCTTGCCATCTTCCTCTAACTGATCTGGAATCTGGAGTTGTCTCCACTTGTATATTCTCATCATATCAACGGTCAGTCTGGAGAAAGCTCTCTTTCTCACTTCGAAGTCATCGGCGGCATTAGCCCAATAGTCTTCAATATGATGCACATGTCTGTAAGGGCTTCCATAAGCCTTCCAAATCTGTTGATTCGGGTCAAAACTCTGCCTTCCCTCATAAAGAGCCAAAGCATAAAGTTTCAACTTATCTTCTGCTACTGCCATGACTGCCAAGGAGTTGCAACTATCAGCTCCTGCTTGAAGTGGGAAAGTGACTCCCTGTTTATGTTTGTGTCTCTGGATCCTGTCGAAGTGGGCCAATTGCCTTGCCACTTCCATCACCACCAATCTGTTGGGTGGATACCTTGGTAACTTCATCGGGCAGCAAGTGCTTCCCGCTATCCGGATGTATGTGAACTTCTGAAACTGGATATACCACCATCCATATCTCTTAATCAACTTTTCTGCCTCCGGGGTTAACCTCCTTTGGGGAGCCCCCTGTAATATCCTCACTGTCTTCATGGCAAAAGTGTCATAGAATATCTTGAAGTACTTAGTGCGATGGAGGTGGAGCTGGGGATAGCACTCGTGTACCAAGTACTGCCCGGGTCCACTACCAACTTCACCCGTAGCTCGGAGTCCTGGATACTGGAACATGCCAGCGATCATGTAGAAAAGATATGACCCCATGTAGAACATCTTTGAATTATGCACGAGCCTCAGCTGGAGGTCCAAGTTTTCATTGATTATCTGGGCCCAATCAAACATCACACCCTCGTTTGAGATCTTCTCGATGAAGTAGAACATCCAAGGTTCAAGTAGTCCAGCCTGTGAGAGCCCCAGTACCCGGCTCAACATCAAAACTAAGTCACCATACTCATCTTTCAAATCTGACCTCGTGAATCTTGGCAACTTGGAGTGCTTCTTCCTAGGCTCTTTTAACCATTCTTCGCACAGGAGAGCCGAATAATGAGCTGCTGTTGTCATTGTAGTGCTTGGCTGCCTGATCCCTTGTCATGAAGATGCCAACACGGTGGTGTGGTATGTTAAATACCTCCTGAATAGCTCGGTCACTCAAGTTGACAAGCATCTTCTTCTCTGCCCCGCTTCCATAATATACTATTTTGGTGTGTTGATCGTAGTGGGTGGCACATTCAAGGACGAGCTCCGGGCATGGAAGAGTGGGGGGAAAAGCCGTAGCTTGTGCAATCCCGTTCTTGATCATCTTCTTGACTAACCCGGAAGAGCTCTCCCTCGCTGCCCGGTTCCTCAACTGTATCATATTAACTGGTCCAAAGTTCGTATCCCCGATCTTCTTCCATTTGGATGGAAAGGCGGACTTCGGCATCATGTCCTCGGTGTCCTTCTTGAACTGGGCTAGCCTCTGTGCCTTGGAAGATGCTGGATCCATCCCGGGTAACCTCCAAAACTCAAAATTTTACCAAAGAAGTTTCCAGAATTCTGGAAATTGCCTTCCAGAATTGGAAAAAAAATCAAAATCTGAACGTGTTGGGCTTGCTCCCACAAGCAAAATGATCTTCGAATTTGCCCAATTGATCACCCCAAAATTCTGGAAATTACTTCAGCCTTCAAATGATATGAAAATCGGGAAATACTCCCCCAAAAATCGAAATTTACAAGGGAGACCTGCTGCTGCCACTTGAAATCACGCTTGCCAAAATGCCCACTTTGCCTTGAAATCTGAAAGAAATTTGCCCTCTATTGAATTTCGAAATTCTGCCCCTTGAAAGACCTGCAAAAAAAAAAGAAGAAAAGCCTCCAAAAATGTCGAAATTCTCCTCTTGATGCTCTGCAAAATCTGGAATAACCACCTTGCCTTCTTGCCAATCTTGGAAGAAAATTGTCTTCTACTAAACTTCGAAATCTGGAAACTATCCCTCTGAATTCGAAAACTCAGAGCAGCCACAAGGAAAAAGAATTTGTTTTGTGTGAAATGAAATGAAATTTGTTCTTATTTATATCTCTCCTTCATTTTCCATGTAGGCCGACTTGTGCAATAATCAAGGCAAAAGCATTTAATTTGTTGCCTCTATGCTGGACGACATAGCATAAATCATTAATTTTTGGGCGCCAATATTTAATTTTTTCCTCCATGTAGGCTGGCCGACTGGTGCTCAAAATGTATTTATTTTATTTTTTGCATATCATTGGCATAAGAATTTAATGTTTGATTTGGATCGAAATACAATGATTTTTTATGATTGGCGGGCCAAATCAGCACCATGGGCTTGGTGCCCAAGGGGCTGGCGGAATCCGCCAGCACCTTGGACATCAAGTCCATGGGGGCTTGGAATTCCGCCCAGCTGGATATCACTACTGTTGTTTCAAACTTTGCTTCATGCTTTCCTTTTATTGCTTGCAGCTTACTTTACATTGTTTGCAAGTTACTTCACATTGTTTAAGACCAAGTTTTGGTGCCATGTTAGAGAGGGCGGAATTGCCAAGAGGCATGGGC
>MU214842.1:376116-397967 GCA_018584345.1 Thuja plicata | reverse complement strand
TAGCAAACAGCATCATCAAATAGCAGGGCGGAATTCATGGACACCATGGACATGGTGTCCATGGTGGTGGCGGAATCCGCCACCACCATGAACATCATGTTCATGGTTCATGGATTCTGTCCAAAAAAAATCAGAACTTAATCAAACTTGCTATTTCCCAATTCAAACTTCAGCGACTTGCCATTATGATACTTCAAATTGCCATCGTAAAAGGAGTTCTTTTGTATGATGCACAGGAGTAGGGCGGGGAAATGAGAGGGTATGGGCACCATGCTCATGGGGCTGGCGGAATCCGCCAGCACCATGGACATGGTGTCCATGTCTTCCTTCTCCAACACTTTATCAATTTAAAACTTCCAGCCTTGCCATCATGAACAATATAAACCAAATGCAATTTACCTTATGATTTCATTCATTTCGATCATTGCAAAACATATACATGGCGGGGAAATTGGACACCATGGGCATGGTGTCCATGGTGGTGGCGGAATCCGCCACTACCATGGACATCATGTCCAAGTCCATGCTTACAAACACTAAATTCTTACCTTCAAATCAATGCAAGTTCATTATTTCGAATGCCTTTTAAATCTCAGTTTAGCCATGTTTGCTTACTCCAACAGCAAGGGATGAGGGGCGGAGATCCATGACACCATGGACATGGTGTCCATGGTGGTGGCGGAATCCGCCAGTACCATGGACATCAGGTCCATGCTGTCTTAAACATAAAAAACTTTCCTCTCCTTTAAACATTCAACTTCACACACCAAATGCTTTTCAAAATCTCCTTCACCATGCATTCAAACTAACACCTTCAGCTGAGATGAAACAATCTCCCAACAACCTGGCGGAGATTTATGACACCATGGACATGGTGTCCATGGTGGTGGCGGAATCCGCCACTACCATGGACATCAGGTCCATGTTCCATGTTTCATCTCCTTATTTCAAGTTTCATCTTTCAAGTTCAGATTTCAAGCTCAGATTCACATAAAACCAGATTTCAAACATTTCAATCAAAGTTTATATAACTATCAACTTCACTTCGCTGTCACCTATGGACCAGATTTCAAGCACCTGCAAAAAATTTCAGAGGGGGTCCCCAAATTGGGGCGAGTTGTGAAGACCTCACAACAGGACCATATCTCACAAATCCAATGTTGAATTTTGCTGAATTTTGAATATGTTGGTGAAAATCAAATTGTGAATAATCTCACCGGAGCAATTGGAAAGAAAGTGTGGGGTTCAAAAGTTATGACGGAATTTGTACGGGTCTATGTGAAATTCCAGAAGCGACTTTCATTAAAGAGATATTAATTTGTTATGATCGTGGTCAAGCATTAACAAAGAAGCACACATTCAAGGAAGGGTGTCTTTCTAGAAAGAAAGCATCAATTATAGAGTGTCACCTCTCTTGGAGAAATCAAGTCATTTCATAAGAAGATATGAGAATTGTTCAACAATATAAGAGTGAGAATTGTACATTGTGGGGGGAGAATAATAGCCAATTTTACATTTCCAATTGAACCATTCTTAGTGGGGAGATAATTCAAAGGGGAGATGTCTTTCAAATAATTTGAGAAGGTGTTTTATGATTTGATGTATATGGACCTTCATTGAAGCAACTTGTGTCAAGGATGTTGATGTGTAGATAAGTATTTATTATCCTTGAATATTACATTTATCTACTCATTGTATTATCTCTCTTATTTGTATTTCTATACGTACTATAAAAGCTATTTGCATTGATCTTTTCTAGGGATGCTCTTGCAAGAAAAGGAGAATTGACGTCAGATTCCAATGGAGTTTGATGCTCCATTAGAAGCATCATTGATGAGATCATGTTAGCACTATAAAATTATTGAAGTCTTCTTGGTCTTTATGGTGAAAACCCTACTATATCCTGCTTTTTCCTTGAGTCCTAGTTTCAAAATATCTAGCCGTTGGTGAAAAAGCTCTAAAACCCTTCATGGACTTGTTATAAAACCGTGTGACCTTTTTGCAAGTCACTTGAATTTTTTTTTGTCATGTGCTTTTTATCTCGGGTCTTTATCTCTTAATCTCCCAATGCAATCGAATTTTCTCTTTCAATTTAGCGATCTAGCGCAGGTCGTTGATCTGGTTCCTTTCAAGTTATGATCGTGTGGACTGTGCTTAATCGCCAGATAAAGTCAAGGTCAGCGTAAAGATTCAGAGACTTGGCGAGGATCGTAGATCGAGATGAGTGGCTGGCGCTTAATCTCGCAATGTATTGATGATGTCATGAATTGTCTAGAGATCTAGTGAGGGCCGTGGATCTTGTTTAGATCGTGTGCTTGGCGCGAGATCTTAGAACAAACTAAGAGGTTAAGTTTTGATCTAGCGACTTGGCGACAATGTTTATCTCCCAATCTCCAGATTTAGCTACAGTAAAGGTCAGGTTAAGTCAGACAAGGTACATGTTTATTCAGAGATTCAACGCAAGTTGTTGATCGAGTTCTTTCTCTGATATGATCGTAGGGCTGGCACGTGATCTTGTGATATAACTTGGGTTAGGCAAAGTGTTCAGCGATTCAAAGATACTGTTGTCGCTGAATCTCTAGATTTGATCATGGTCAAGAAAGGTAAGTCATAGTTAAGGTATGGTTTGCCAAGGAAGGATATGAACCGTCGATTCAAATCAAGATGTGTGGCGTGGGCGTAATCTCCCAATATACCCAGAGTTAGAGAAATTGTTCAGTGACTTGGAGATGCAAGGTGACTCGATGATCAGAGTTAGAGGCTAGTTAGAGGCTAGTTAGGAATCAAAGTACAAATGAAAGGTTGATCGATAGACATGCGCATTCCCTTGATCGCGAAGATGAAGAATTTTAATCATCGAGGCATTGCGCCTGGTTGCCACATATCATAGTTGATGTCATGGGTCCCCGATTTTCAAAGGGCGGTTAAAGAGACAGTAAGTTAGAAAGGATCTTGTGGTTGGCGTGAAGCCTCAAAGACAAAGTGCTCGATATCTAACCTTAAAGGCAGTGTGCCATGTCGCTAGGTCTGATCTTGTGCCCGGGTAGCTCAAAGAAAATCAACGACTCTGTTTTAAACTTGATCAAGGAACTCATTCTCAGCCATTGACTGGGGGTTCCGAGCCACATGTAGCCGTTAGAGCTGGATATTTGAATATTTAAAATTGTTTCTCAAAGTTTCAAGCTGTGGAACTGTTTTCCAAGATGTAGAGGCAGTTGGTGGATCGATCTGATCTACTGAACCAAATTTATGAGGCCATAGGTGTAATGATACTGACTGGGACTGTACCAAAAATGACTGTAAAGCTCTAGCTTGGGAGGTCTATATTGTAATTTGTTGTTATTAAAACTTCCACGTCGAAGGCTTCTTACTTGCAGTTTAGTGATTTCACATGAATTATATAACCAATGTTTGACATCCAATAGTTATTTTGGAATATACAAGAACACTACTTCTAACAATAGTTTCTCTAAATATCACCAGATGTTCTTGTAACTTCTGTTTTCAAATTCTTAACATATGGAGTAGTCTAGCACAAGTATTTACGCCACTTTTATTGCATAGTTTCCAACACATGAAATAACTATTACAACCAAAAACTCGGCTCAATATTCTAATCGAGTTACTAATGAACTACTTGGATGACACCGTGTTGGCCGCCAATGGAGGTTGATGTAGATGATTGTCGACGTAGGCACCTGCTACCACAGTTCGCGTGCAATGCTGTTGGATCCTCTTTAACGCAGCGCGACGACCCTTCTTGACTCCCACGGTGGTGTTCAACTGATACCCTTGTTGTTAATGCACATCTCCTTGTGCAATCACGCAATGATGCGTTTCCTCTACTCGCGAAGTCTGAGGCTGGTGATAACCTGCTCACTCGGCTGAGGGGGAATGACACTGGTGATACCTGTGTTCAGCCTGCAATGCTAAAGACCACCAACTACTTCCTCGAGACCCCTTTATGCGATTGGAAGATTACATCCACTCACGTTCACTATTCAAAACTCCTTTCGCTTGCTGAGGGTGCCCATGCTGTGCTGGAAGACAATACTAAAGTTGTTTCCTTGTAATCACCATAGGATATGAATGTGAACATCTGTACTAACCTCGACCTCCCATGAGAGTTCCAGAATAATTCAAAATGCACTGAGATTTATTCTTTTGATGTAGTCAAGATTCAATGCTGACTTTGCAAGTAAATTGTTTTCCTAGGAATGCTGAACTAGAATTGATTGTTTCCTTTTACCTCTGTTATTTAGCTCAAATATGAAATCTGAATGATTCCACCAATGTTGAGATGTTGGGGCTATGCCCAACTTTTCTGTTTTTTCCCAAGGGTTTCCGTCCTTAAGGAAATATAACTAGTCACAAATGCAACCAGAATTTTATATTCTTGTTTGTAATATTTCCATGGTGCTTTTCCCAAGAAGCCTTTTTCTTTTATAACCTCGAAGTGAGGGAAAACTCCACAACTTAAGCAATGTGGGATAAAGGTGCTCACTTAAGTTACTTTAAGTCACTTAAGTCACTTTTATAAAATAAAGTAGCTTAAAGTCATAAAGTGACTATAATATCCTTTTATAAAGTAAAGTGGCTTCACTTTATAAATGAGCCTAAATAATAAATGCTCGCCCACTGAAGCCTGTGACTGGCTGACATCCTCTAAAAGAAGCCTTTATCCTACCCGGATGGGGGAGATAGACTAACCAGGCGACAAAATGGCCTACTGCGGGATTGGGGACATTACAGTCCTCCCTTCTTGGGATTGCTTGCCCTCAAGCAATCTCAATGCAGGGTGCTGCAGAATAGACTCACCCTCCCATGTAGCACCCTCTATCGGTAAGTCCTTCCATCGAATCAAGTATTCTTTGATAGCCCTGTTCTGCAGCTTCCTCTCTCTGATCTCGATCACCTAAGCTGGCACCAAAACCAATTTACCCTCTTCATCAAGTGGGGGTAATCCAACTGAAGGGACTATCTGCTGTCCTATTGCCTTCTTGAGGCAAGACACATGAAAAACATTATGAATTCGACTGTCGGCCGACAGCTCGAGCTCATACGCCACTTCACCCACCCTTTTGGAGATCCGGTAGGGACCATAAAACCTAGGCTTGAGCTTTTCCGATCCACTCTTCTTCAGAGAACTCTGCCTGTATGGCTGAAGACGAAGGTAAACCAAATCCCCTGCCTCAAAAATCCGCTCTATTCGGTGTCGATCAGTATACATCTTTTTTTGATTCTGTTCCTTTGAATGTTCTCCTTGAGAGACTTAAGGATATCCTGATGGTCCTGTAGCCAGTCTCTCTCAATCGGCGCCCTGCTGTCCTGAAGAGCCAAGTCTATGAAAGATAATGGCTCGCTGCCATAGAGAGCTCGAAATGGTGACATGCCAATAGTCATATGGTAGGTGGAGTTGTAGCAAAACTCCCCCAAGTACAACCATCTAACCCAAGCCCTCTGCTGCGCCACTACATAATTCCGGAGATAACCTTCTACCCACTTGTTCACAATCTCCGTTTGGCCATCCGTCTGCGGATGGTAATTGGTGCTGGGAGTCAATTCGGTACCTACCAATCTGAACAACTCCTGCCAAAAGGTGCTGAGAAACTTACTGTCCCTATCACTAACAATGGTCTTGGGAATCAAATTGTCTCCATTATGCTTTCTGAATCATATAAACTAGGGCATTTAGGGTGTTTTAGTTTTTGTAATGTCGCCAATCCCGCAGTAGGCCATTATGGCGCTTGGTTAGTCTATCTCCCCCATCCGGGTAGGCTAAAGGTTTTTTTTAGAGGATGTCAGCTAGTCACAAGCTTCAGTGGGCGAGCATTTATTATTTGGGCTCATTTTATAAAGTAAAGCACTTAAAGTAACTTAAAGTGACTTAAGTGAGCACTTTTATCCCACATTGCTTAAGTTGTGGAGTTTTCCCTCACTTCGAGATTATAATAGTAAAAGGCTTTCTTGGGAAAAACACCATGAAATATTATAAACAAAAGAAATTAAATTCTGGTTGTAGTTGTGACTGGTTATCTCTTTCTTGAGGACGCAAACCCTTGAGGAAAGCTTGAAAGGTTGGACGTAGCCCCAACATTTCAACAAGGATGGAATCATTCGGATTTCATATGAGGAATTAATTGGTTTACACAGAAATCAGTATATTGCTTCGCATCGAGTTTCCAGATTTGACAAACAAGTGAGTATAACAACTTTGGCATTAAGTTCCTTGCAGTTTTTATCGTTGGATTGTTACTTGTTCAGAATCTCCGCAGAAGGGAGGCATTCAGAGTTAAACTGCAGGTAGCTGGGAATCACAGTGAACTCTATATGGTTGTGGCGTCAATACTAAGCTCAAGATCCCTAAACCAGTAAACACGACCCGCAGTTAGCATAGCATACAGTGGTCAATCAACATTCAGTCCTGCTGCGTGAAAAGGACCAAGTCCCTAAGTTGACATTACAGCTCGTGGCCGTCATTCTTTCCAGCAGGGCACGCCACCTTTCTACAGAAGTCGGGGGTGTGGTATTTAGTGCTGGACGTGGGGACACAATTAGCGTATCCTCTGGTGATGTGAGGTAGCTGGAAGGAGATTTGGTAGGATGTTTGGGTGATACGTTCTCCCTGGACAGACACAGTCCGTGAACATGGATGTTTGGAGGCTCACGCATTGGCTTAAAGCTTATAGCCGTGTGAAGTAACCACCACCGGGCACAGTCTTGTGGTGTAATTTGGCATCGCGTGCTTAGCGGCAGCCTGGACATCGTGCTAGCAAAGTAGTGAATACAACGTTGAGAGTCATTGCAGTAGAGCACGGGCCGTTGCACCTCCCTGTCAACTTGGTTTGTCCGCTGCACCTTCCAATAGTAGTCCAGCTCCACAGAGACGTTACGGCCAACAACATTAATTGGTCTCTTATGGTAGGTGCATGAATTGACTTAGTTCTCTCTTTTATGCATTAAGTGTAATACACAAATTGATAGTTTGATATATGTGGAATTCTACCACTGCTGCGACTTGTTATTACACTAAACTCTTGTTATTTGGATGTATTCAGCACTAGGGGTATTAGTTCATATATATACATTCCTCATTTACGTGCATACATTGGGATAGTGAATAAGAGACAAGTTACATATTAGACTCATTAAACATTAGAAAGTGCCCACTCTCGGAAATCTGAATTATTGAAGACGAATTTTGGGCCATAACCAGTTGAGATCATTACAGTTTTGTCTATTGTAAGACTTGCAATAGAGTTATTCAAGGGATAACCATGATTTAGGATATGTATTCGGATATGTATGAGATGGGGTATTAAGGATATTCCAGACTTTTCTTTCAGTGGATGTTGATTAATGTATTGTCTATTCCAAGGTCTCTTCCAAGGGGAGGGTTAAATTCTTTGAGTAGGTAATTGCATTTTTGAATACACAGGTGGATTTATAAGTAGAACTTGATTGATAGGGTATGTTTGATGTAAGGCATTAGATATATTAGATTGTGCTGTCTTCTTTATTCATAATCTTCTTTGCAATGTTTTGTTTGACTTTGTTGCCCTTTGGATAAGGCACCGGTGTATGAGAGATCTGGGGTATTTCAGGGATCCATTAATCAAATCATAAATGAAAATCATTTCCCCATCACGTTGATAGGAGTTAGGATAGTTCTAGTTTTCAAACATACTCTATGCAAGTGGGATATTGCATGATATTTGGTAAAACACTGAGGTACATGTTACCTAAAAGTTTGAAAGACTATTCCACAGTTATGTATCGGCAAGCTATGGTTTGTCACAAAGGAATTATGTATGTGCAGAGTAGGTATACCCGCCTGAGTGATGTGGAGCTCAAAGTGTAGAAGGTCTTAGAACCTTAGACTTGTTTCTTGTCTCCTTTCTGTTGAGGGTGTTGAGTTTGGGTCCTAGGTTTTTAATTTCACAGCCTGGTCTCAAAATCTCATCTAGGAAAGGAGAGTGCAAGGAAAATCTCCAATAGATCAGACGATTGATATTTAGAGGGAGTTCGAAAGTCCATGTGTGACTATATGATTTTAATGGTCCTGCCTCCTATGTACATCATAAGGAAGTGACGACTTCCAAATGATTATCATTTGTATTTGCAGAAGTTATTGGAAGGTGATGACTTTACAATAACTTAAATCATTATACACATTATTTATAATGTTGAAACAGATCATGATGAATTAAAGCAACAAGTAAGTGTTAGATGTCATTAAATTGACGGTCGATGAGTTGTTTGCATAAATATATCTTGTAAAGCAACAACTAAGTGTTAGATGTCATTAAATTGACGGTCTACGAGTTGTTTGTATAGATACATCTTGTTAAACAACAACTAAGTGTTAGATGTCATTAAATTGACGGTCTATAAGTTGTTTGCATAGATATATCTTGTAAATCAACAACTAAGTGTTAGATGTCATTGACGGTCTATGAGTTGTTTGTATAGATATATGATAGGTATTTGGTGAATATCATGTGTTGATGTTCTGCAGGCCAATACCTTATTGAGTACTTGGTGAATATCATATGTTGATTTTTTGATAGGCCAATACTCAGAGTGTTTGGTGAATGTCATGTGTTGACATTCTGATAGGCCAATACTCAAGATATCAAATGTGATATCAAATGATGGAAATCTTCTATTGTGATAGACATCTTATGATGGTTGAAATAGATCATAATAGATAGAGCTTGTGGATAGAATCGCCGATGGAGGCAATCCAATCTAAAGCTCATGAGTTTGTGGATAGAACGCCGATGGAGGCAATCTACGCGAGAGCTTGTGGATAGAATCGTCGATGGAGGCAATCCACTTGAGAGCTTGTGGATAGAATCGCTGATGGAGGCAATACACATCTTTAGACTATGTTTCTATTGATTACATCATGAGGATGATGTTTTTATTGCTTACATCATATGATTGATGTTTTCAAGTGTCACATAAGTGTTGACATTGGATTGATTTATCCTCCCTAGCTAAGAGGGAGTGTTGATGTTTTGTATAGCTATGGTGACGGTCATATGTGTTGACAGAGGAGACCACTACACATTCTGTTTGATCATCCTCCCTAGCTAAGAGGGAGTGTTAATGTTTGTAGCTTCAGTCGTATGACCATTAGAATACATATAATATGTGTTGATTAATAATAATATAATAGGCGAGCCCGCTTGGCCCAATGATCTCTTATATTATTATTAATCATATGAAATTTAATATTGAATAGTAAATTATTATATTATTCTTAATTAATAATTGATTGATGAAACATTATAAGATTGATTAAATTATAATTAATGGGAAGAGGCATGTCCTTTCTTATAAATAATAATGAATAGACATGTCCCATGAAGGGACATGTCTTTCATAGCCTCATTCCCATTATAAATGAAAGAGAGATTATTGCATTTGGAAAATACATAAAACATAGAGTGCTATTACATTTGCAGCTATCCTAAAACTTAACAGGGTTTAGTGAAGATGTCTGCAAACTGTTGCTCCTTAAAACAAATACTCCAAAGAAAGCACACCATCCTGAATGAGCTGCTGAATGAAGTGCATATGGATCTCAATATGCTTATTATGCTGATGCTCCACTGGGGTGTGAAAAATATGAATGACACTTTGATTTTCACACCAAAGAGTAATGGGATGATCAAAAGAAAAGCGAAAGTCAACAATCAACTGTCGAAGCAAAGAACCTCCTAGCTAGCTAAAACTGCTTCTCGATACTCAGCCTCTCTGTTAGTTAACAGACTTGGCTTCTCACAAATTTCATAAAAATAATTCCATTTGCCTAAATGAGAAACATGGACTAACTAATAGTTGGGTAAACAACAAAGTTTGTTTCCCTCTGAATTTTTATGTAGTAAACTCCCAGTCATGATAAATTATTTTTTATATTTTGAATCTATAAACTTAGGTACGCTTTTAACCTGAAAGCGTAAAGGCATTTAATACTTGTTCATCACCATGTAACAAGTATGAATAGTTTAAATAAACTGAAAAATCAGAACTTTTTTGGATATATAACATGAAAGAGCATCCATTTTCTCTCAACTCAAAGATTGATAACTTGAGAAACTTCCCAATCGAATCACCATTACCAATTTATTATATAGGTTGGTTATTGGCAATAGCAGAAAGACCATTACTAAAGCTTTGATGAATGCTGATAAAGAATATTTCTCACACAACTTTATCAGATAGATTAAACATTTATGAAAGAAACATTCAACTTTTGCACACAAACAAAGGAACATATTAGGAAACACCATTAAAAAATCTTTTTTCTATTTCATTATCAGAATTTTCTCAAGATATTGCATCACAGTACCATCTCTATGAAAAATTCAGACCCTTAATAGTCCTAATACATATTTATAATGACCAACTCTTTAATTGCCAAAGTTAAGTAATTGATTCTCGTAAATGATCAATTTTTTAAAATAGTCTTTAATAACATGAAACGTCCTTTTTTAAACCATAGGGACTTTCAAAGCAGTCTTTTTTTTTTTCGCTCACAATCCTTTCTTTTAGCCCCAAATTCACTTGTTAAAATGCCATGAAAATGCCTTAATTGATATAAAGGGCCTCATTAATTGCTTGTACTATCCTACATCAACTATTAATGCTCCTTGTACCGTTAGCAATGGCATCATGACATCAATGATTTTGGTTGTTTTTTAAACCTTGTTTGTTGGCTTATAATGTACTTCTGTGAACTTTGTTGGCTTTTAATGTACTTTTGTGGACTTTGTTGGGATTATGAGAGGTTGTGATAACTCTCTCATTTGCCGCCATTGTTTGCTTTTAAATCATTGAACTTTCATTTCATTTGTTGGTGATTCCTTTCTTTTTGAGAACTTTATCGACAGTTCAATGGGTTTTGCGAACTTTGTCGGCAATACAAGAGGTTATGATAACTCTCCTATTTACCACCTCCTTTTCCCTATGGAAACTTAAAGCTTTTCTCCTTATCAATGGTTTGGTCTCTGTGAACTTTGTTGGCTTTTAATGTACTTTTGTGGACTTTGTTGGCATTACGAGAGGTTGTGATAACTCTCTCATTTGCCGCCATTGTTTGCTTTTAAATCATTGAATTTTCATTTCATTTGTTGGTGATTCCTTTCTTTTTGAGAACTTTATCGACAGGTCGATAAGTTTTGCGAACTTTGTCGGCAATACGAGAGGTTATGATAACTCTCCTATTTACCACTTCCTTTTCCCTATAGAAACTTAAAGCTTTTTTCCTTATCAATGGTTTGGTCGCTTTTGCAAACTTTGTTAGCAATTTGATGGGTTTTGCGAACTCTACCTTCTACTGACAATGTTCATTTCTCCTAACTTTAAATTCCTTACTTAGTGATTCCCTTCTTTTTGAGAACTTAATTGGTAGTTTGATGGGTTTTGCTAACCTCTTCTTTTACTAATTTCCTTCCTATGAAGATTTTGAGCTTTTTTTATTGGCAATTTGGCCCCTTTTGCAAACTTTGTCGGTGATATGATGAGTTTTGCGATCTCTACTTTCTACCGACATCGTTTGTTTTGTTTTAAACTTTGTCTTGAGCTTTATTGGGAAGATGACCCTTTATGGTAACAGTGTTGGAAGTTTGGTTGGTTTTCAAAACTTCAACTTAACAACAAAGTTGAAAATATGCTTGATAACAAAGACTTGCAGAAGTTTGCAAAACTTTCAAAGTTACCGAGAGATTAAAGAAAGCCATCATACTCTCAAAACTTGGACTAATCCAACTCGTTTCTTAGACTTTTGAAATTTCAAAGTTAGCATTTTGATACAAAATACTGACAAAGTGAAAATATTGACAAAATGGAAGGCTTTCAACAAAAACCTTGGTTAGCAAAACCTACTCGGCTTCCAACATGGTTATCAAAACTTAGGAAAGTTTTGATAAAGTTGAAAATTGTTAAGTAATGAAGTCTTTGTGAGATAACCCAAAACTCAAGGGACGTCATTAGGATATTCAAATGTCTTGGAACATTATTTTTGTCAAATGGATAAATATTTTTAGGATCCTGACAAAGATAAGGTAACATTGTTGATGTTAATGCAATAGCCGTTTGTTTCTTGCAAGACCATGTAACAGGCCAGAACCAAGGGAAAAAACAAAGCCAAAATTAGAATTCTTATCATCAATATTACAAGCCCAATCAGAGTTAGTGAAGCCTACAATTTGAGTAGCTTTTGATGTGTAATGAATGCCAAACTGAGTAGTGGCCTGAATGTACCTCAAAATGTGATTTGCTGCCTTGAAATGACTCTCGTGGAGATCTTGAGAGAAATGGGAGACAAGATCAACTAGAAAGGAAATATTAGGATGACTATGTGTCAAGTACAAAACACTGACTACCAATTACCTTTACAAAGTGGCATCAATTGTTGGAGTGGTGCAATTGATAGACAACACAACACTTGATTGAAAAGGAGTAGGTATAGGGTTGCAACCAACCATTCCAAATCTCTAAAGCAAATCAAGAGCATAATTTTTATTGGGAGATAGAAATACCTTCAAAAGATTGATGAACCCGATGACCAAGGAAGCAATGTAACGAACCAAGGTTAGTCATGGCAAGAGAATTCCATGTGAGAATCAAATCATCCACATAATGAAGAAGAATGAGAAGATCCCCTCCATGTCTCCGAATATAAACCATAGGATTGGAGTGACATCTAGTGAATTTGGAAGCTAGCCAAGTATTATCCATCTCATACCAAGCCCTAGGGGCCTGGTTGAGACCATACAATGAACGCCGAAGCCTGCAAATAAGTGAAGGGTCCTACACAAAGCCTAGTGGCTGCTCCATATAGATCTCCTCCGCAAGATCACCATGAAGGAAGACTATCTTCACATCCATGTGATACACTGACAAACACTTAGATGCAGCAATAGAAAGTACAAGATGAATGGGATCCATTTTCGCCATAGGAGCAAAGGTTTTAGAATAGTCAACGCCCTCAACATGAGAAAGCCCCTTAGCCACAAGACAAGCCTTGTCAATAGAACCATTAGTTGCAAACTTGGTATGATACACCCACTTGCACCGGACTAACTTTATTCCCTTCGGAAGAGGAACAAGATCTCAAGTATGACTCTTCATCAAGACTACTTCTCAGCCATAGCACTATCCTACTCTAGAACACCATAGGTGCATGTGTGTGTACATATACATATATATACACATATACTCAATATTTTGGGTGGAAGTAGTCAACACTATTGTTTGTTTACAGCATGAATTGGATCTCAAGTATTGCAGTAAGGAATAGGACACAATATGAAGTTTTCTATTAGAGAAAGCCTACAACGGCACATTTGAAAGTGTTTGGTTGTTTAGTTAATGTTCACATAAATGATGTGAAAAGAAAGAAATTGGATGCAAAGTGTGAAACATGCATATTTACAGGTTATGGTGTATAAAGCAAAGGCCACAAGTTTTATTCCCCACAAGGTAGAAAGAACATTATTTTAAGAGATGATATATTTGTTGCTATAGAGATCATTTGAAGAAAGAAAAAAAAGCAATAAGTCAAGGAAATGTTTGAGATTGAGAAGAAAAAGTTGAAAGTTCAAAATATACGTCAAGTTTAAGCAATTTTGCTACACAAAATAAGAAGGTAATTCAAACTTATACTTTAAATGAAATATTGGATTGAAAATTTGCAAAAAAATAACTAGAAGTAAATTTAGAGAATGCAATAGAGATGATGGATTGGTTAATTATGCATTCTCTTCAAATATTGAGGTGGAAGTTGGAACCTACTAAGTTTGAAGTAGTTGAAAACAAAGAATGATCAAAGCAATGGAAAAAAGAGATTTAATTTTTTTTGAGCTTGTGAAACTACCAAAAGACAAATAAGTGGTAAATTAAATGGGTTTACATGACAAAGTACAATATTGATGGTATAATTTTCAAAAGGATATTCTGAAAGGTGTGGTCCAGATTATGAAGAGGATTGAAATAATAGTTAGCTATACAAGAAGAATGGAAAATACACCAATTAGATGAAAAATACACCAATTATATTTGATGTGAAGGGGGAGAATGCCAGAAAATTTTGTATGAAAAAGGCACAACCTAAACAACCTAAACAAAATACCAATTAAAAAATTAGAACACAAAAAAGTAGGATGCCAATGATGGTAGCAGTTAACAATATGAGCAGCAATTAAATATAACATTAGGAAGATAAAAATATGATTGTTTTTGTTTTTAAAAAGCAAGGCTATGTTTAGACTGTTTATGTTGTTGTTATAAGTAGAAAGGTTAGGTGAATGTTAGGATAGCACTGAGGGAATATTTGATTGCAAGCTCAGTATGATGTTGAAGCAGAGTGGGAGATTGATTTGATTTAATTTAAAGATAAAATTATTCCCTCCCAAGAATGTTGGCTGTAAGATGCTGTGGATGGAACTTCCGTTTTTGTTTTTTTTGGTTTCTTTTGGTTGATGTCCGACCCTTGTTCCATATGAAATTTTCTAAGAGGCTATGCATTGCATGACAAATGTTTTACACAGTATTGATGAGCTTGTAACAAACGACTATTCATAGCCAAAAATTTCCAACTAAAAACATCCCATATATATTATTAAAATAATCTTTATAACTTGTTCCAATTGATTACAAACGCCTTTACAATATTCTTTAAATCACTAGTTAAATGATATTTCATCAACACTATAAGGACAGAAAACATCCATGAATAGAGATATAATTTTTTTCAGATTTTCTTTAATATAATATTAGCAATTTCCATACATCCCTTTTATAGTGCAATTTAACAATTGAACCCCATGCGAGGAACAAGGCAAATAAATTGACATACAAAAGTAATCATACTGTTTTACAAATTTCATAACATAATCGTAAGTGTAACAATGTGTCTCTGTTGGGGTGACCCATGCAGAGCAGCGGTTGAAATGCTTCGTTGGTGAGGCTACCACCAAGGTTCAAAGCCCCACTAGGCCATTGTGCTTGCAAGCGTTGTGCCTACGCTGGGCCTTTGTGCTGGCGGGTTTGAAGTTGTGGAGTGTTTGGCAGCTTAAAAAACTGCCTATTACGGACCAAAATAAAAACAATGTGTCTCTGTGACCAAGCCTTCGATGTACATTACAACTGTATAGAGGGAGAGCACCATTGGTGTGATTTTTCTTCAACAATAGACCAATGGTCCCTTTCACACCTTCCTACTGAAAGTGACCCTTCCCTTCATGAGGGCAGAAAATAAAATGATCTGGAACCATACCATTATATCTGAGAACTAGTGTTAGTGCACAGACTTTATCATACAATCTGTCATACAACTTCAGAAAATCCTCTGGCTAGGGTAGATGATTCTGACTGGCATGCAACCTTCCAGACACTGTGAATTGACAAGGCAAGGAACATTTGAATTATTTGGGCCAAAGCTTTCTTAAATCAATATCACATTCCAATGTGGAGACGTGGGTCACTGTTCACCCACCTCTATCTCAGTCTTGTCAATACAAAAGTTTTTTGTTCACCAATTACAAAATAGAAAGACAACAATGCTTATGCCATTTAATAGCTTAACTTTACATGTGTAAATCTCCCTATCATAGACTTGGCTAGATGGAATTAATTTAGCTAACTTGCTGTTTGATTTAGAAGTGGGTGATAGCAAGAATCAACACTAATGTAGACAGTTGACTAAAACATGCAGCAATCACGCTTTCATAGAATCACAACAACAAAAGTCAAATATAGAAATCTAGCCATCGTAGGACTGGTGTCAGTTAAAATCTGTAGAGCACTTCACTTATACTTTCTGACATGATTGGATTCATACAAGTACAAAAACATATTAAAATGACTCATGCAGATATCCATATTTGAATCCGAGTTTCTTCATCCAATGAATAACTTATTTAACTTATGTTCTCATTAAACTATAATTTCATGAGAAATAAAAATATGTCTCTACTCCATATCAGACACTCAATTCTCTCAGTGATGAGAGATACAAAATAATGATACTAATACTCTCTTCTTTATTGTTCCACATTGATATAAGAAACTACTATGCATGTATAATAATATATATATGTTCCAGAAGAACCTGACAGTTGTGCTTTGGACTTTCCCCATATATACTTGCATAAACATCAAATAACCATAAATATATATCTATATGTTTCAAAAGACTAACAATTGTGTTTTGCATTTTCCCCATACAAATTTGCATATACAAGAATAATCATTGTACACACAGACACAATTAAAACTTCTTTTCACATAAGATAGAAGCAATTGATTTGCTATGAAGCCTAAGATTTCATTAAATGGCAATGTGATACCTCTTTCTCGTTATGTGACCACCACCAACTTCCAGTCAACGTCAGTAAAATTAAGGTTATGATTTTGAACGTGTGCATTTTCCCTATTCGAGTTATTTAAAGGGGACCCTTTGGAGATCAATTCGACATACAAGTACTTCACAGCCAAATTTTGTGTCCCATCCTTCAGCATAAATGTTGGCTTTCAATCAAACCTAAGGTATATGCCTCATTTTTTTTTGTCAATGATTTTAGATCCACTTCCAAGATGTCCCTTCAATTATATGCCTTTTTAACACAATCATCAAACATATAGTTCTATATGGGTTGAAGTTAGGGGTCAATTGACTAGGTTCATATTAAGAGGATCCAAACTCTCATGCTGTAGTGTCCAATTCATTGCAAATGGACCATTCCTTAGTGCATTGTCCAAGCTGAGTATGTTGCCTAATATCTACTCCTTGAAACTATTGTTAGACTTACTTTCTACATACAAAGACTTGGATCCATGGGAGGTTTTCCTTTAGGTCGTGAGATGTATCCATATTTAGCTGTTTTTTTATTCAGTGAGGATTGCATATCTAGGCCCTACGAGACTTCAAAATTGTTCGTATTTCAAAATTAGCTTGCTGCTTTTGTCTCCTAGCACCTCTATTTAGAGACTACCTTTTGCCATGTATTTCTTGGATGTTCCTTATCAACCATTTTCCTCAAAGGAGTTCATCATGATTTTTTTTGTGGTTGGTAATAATGATTTTATTAATATTATAGAAATTTACATACTTCAATTAAGACTGTAGTTTGCAATACCAGTTACTACTCCACAAAAACCCATTCTGAACCAATCAACTACCTCCTACCCAGACTATGAACAAGAGACACAAACATCCCCGCACAACCCCGAGATGAACTTTACAAACACCGCAACCTATAATCCGTACAACTCAAAATTTGCAGGGCCATTAAGGCTTTCCCGTTGCAGGATCAAAACTCAAAATTTAACCATACACAAGCTTCCTACTGATTATCCTTACAATATTGCTTACAATACATAACATCATGTATCCAGACTCTGAAATAGAACAACAAAAAGAAAGACACTACACCTCTAACCATTTATCCTATCTGCACCATCCACTTTAGCTCGAGCCGCTTTCTTCGTTTGGCGTCGTCAAGGTACCACAGGTTGAGCTCCTACCCCCTCTCTGTCAAGACGATCTTCAAACTCTGCTCTCCTTAGTGTCAGTTTCAGCTCTTCCCAAGCTGTAAGGAATTGCATTCGATACTCATCTCTATCTATCCTCCCTGGCCAGCGTACAAAGGGATAATCCCCTCCTCCATCGCTTCTTCCGGGCCCTCGATACTCTCTGAGACATCAAAACCCACCCCAGGTACTGCCCATTCAAAGGCCGAGTCAAGCCCAATTAACAGGTCTTCATCAACAAGTTATCTCATCACCCATTTTATGGTTTCCGCCTCTTCAACCAACTCCAAACCCCACGGTAGAATTAATGTGATAATGTGCATATTCAGCCGAAAGTGATGTTTGGCATCCATAAAGTGTTTGCCCAATAAATCTGGCACAACCATGACTACATCGTCTCGCTTGCCCAACAACAATCTTTTTAATTGTTGAACTTCAATAGGGCCGAAGAATCCCTGTTGCTGGCACTCTGTATACAAGCTAAAGGTTGCCTCCATTGTTGCCTTACTCTAACCTGTCTTTCCACCACAAAATATTGCCAAAGGCTTTATTCCAATTTAAAGCCATCCACGGCTTTCTGCCTCTTCACACAAATGTAATTACTAACTGCAATCAATGCTTTGTCACCTCAAACAATGGGAATGATGCCATTTTCATTCCCAACAATAAGTTATTCCGATTCCATGAAATTCCCTCCGCCACCGTATGTAAAAAGGACGCATGCCAAGTTTGGACGATTGGGGAAATCTTTCACTCATACAACACACCCTAACCTCCTTGAAATTATACATATGGGTGCCATTTAATGATGACATTCCCACAACACATGCTATCATGAGAACATATCCGTTTGGATTGGGTCATTTCAAAAATCACCATTGGTTTTCAAAAAGGAAAATCAGAATTTGATTTCCCCGCATAATGCTCTCAACACAAGGTTTGTATTCTCTTCATTAAGATACAATCGAAGATGTCCATTTTAAATTCATCAACCTCGCTGAAAGATGAGCCCATTTTGATAGGCAATCAGCCTCTTTATTACCCAATCCGTGATGTCCCCTTGTTGGCTATCTCACAAAATAGGGGCAACTGCCTTGAATTCCAAGTCGCAAGAGACTTCTTTCTTCAAGTCCTCAAATATTACTTTGAATTACTACAGGATTGATGCAATTGATACAAATAATAATACTATTCAAAGAATGATATGTAGATACGATATTGATTGCTGCAATATCTGATTATTAATGATATTAATTATGCAAGTCGATCTTGGTATTCAATGATCAAGATTTTAGCCTTCTCTGATTTGTCAATAAGGGATGTGCTGTATTATCTTCCTATTGCTTATAGTGGGGACTGTTATTTCTGATATAAATCTATCTGATAAGGCAAGTGATTAATCTGAGAAGATTTTAATAAGATAAGATATATAAATGTTTCTGAATCTTCCTCGTAGAATAAGATCAATTTCCCTCTTATATCTTGCTGGTTGAAAGGATTGGTTGTATTCTAGAGACATGTCTTTATGCCTCTCAATAATTGCATAACAACCTGATTTGTTATATGAATCGTGTCTCTTCATGTTTGTTTAGAGATATCAATTAGTGTAATCGCTGCCTCATAATTGACAGCTATAAGTTGCATTAATACTTGTTATTTACACTTGTCTTATTCCCACTTTAATTGCTGAGATTGTCTTTAGACTAATAGTTATCTATTAGTTGGTAGTCTCTAATCTTCATTTGTAATATTAGTACCTTCGATCGATCAAAACATGGCTTGTTAGCTTTATCCACAATCGACAGAAGTAATCGGATGTTTGTTGTCACCGTCTTCATCGAATCACTTAAGAGCTTGACCTGATAGTATGTTCAACGTTAAGATTATTAACTTCGATTTCTTGGACTCCACAAGACGTAATAGCTACATTCTTCATATTATTGGGCCGCTAGTACTTGCAAACAGTGTAACCCAGGGACGTGTCCCCCCCCCCAAACCCCGGAGTACTGGGTACCGGGACGTCCCGGGGACAGGTACTCCGTGTACTGGAGTATCGCCATCGCTGCTCGAGCTCAGTTGTTTCGCCGCCGCACTGCAGCCGCACTTATCGGGTACTTCGGTACTCGATGGGGTGTGGCCGCGCGATAGACTTAAAAGTTGCATTTTTTAAAAGTTTTTTAATAAAATTTGATTTTCTAATTGGTTCTTATGGAACCCTAAAAGGATGTGGGTCCCATATAAGGCCCTTTAAGCCTTCATAAGGCCCATGTACTTCATTTGACATTCTCATTCATAATTTTCATTTTTGCAACAGCTGAGAAGGAGTTGTAATGTCCCCACTTTAGCAGTTGACCAAGTGTGTGTGCGTTAGCCTAGTTCTACATGGTCCCGAGGGCTAACGAAGGGTTTAAAGGGATCCTAGAGTGTTTTGGCCTAGTCATTTCCAGTTTGGGCCAAAACAGAGTTGATTTACTCAGTTTCAGGCATACTTACTATTTTTAGCAAGTCAACAGGACACAACGGAGGCCAGTTTTGGTGATTGGATTTGATACTCTTTGGCGAGAGCTTTCCGACGAGCTATTACTCGCGCTATTTGGAGTCCGTTTGCTAATATATTTTAATGCCTGAAGTGTTATTAAAGTAACATTTAATTTAATTGTAAAATATTAAAGTGTTACTTTAATATTTATTTTATGGGGATAGGTACCTAAGGGAGACATAAGTGAATATTTTAACATGCTTTCTATTGCACATCTTTCATCCCACATTGCTCATGTGAGTTGAGTCGACCCTTGGGAAAAGAATAAAAGGGAGCGTTTGTGGCTTCATTCAGCATGTTGAGTATGAGAAGAAAATTGATGTGTGAGTTGCAGATCCATTCTTGGCAATAGAGGATGTCTATTCTCTCTTGTGACATTCTAGACGTCATTTCCTTGGGGTTTGGCCTTTGGAATCCATTGCTATTAGCTTCATTATCAGGTAGGTTGAGTGCATTTCCAGCTACAGGCAGATTGGGAGTTTGTTCATATCTTCCTCTTTACTTGTCCAATGCTTATGCCAACTTGAGGGGATGATTGTGTGAAGATGCTGGACCGATTGAAACAGATTAATACTGCTGAAGCACTGTAGCGCGGGTACTATTCACGTTGCTGTAGCGCGGGCACTATTCACGTCACTGTAGCAGCTGATTGAAAACTATTGCTGGGTCTCTTTGTTGCTAATAGGGGGTTCATTTGAGCTTGCAATGCTTCCATATGCTGGAGCATTATGTCAATAAATGGCTGGAGTAATTAGTAAGTTGAAAATCTGCCATGTATTTGATTTTATTAATTCTGAAAATAACAACTTATCAGCAATAGTTCGATTTTCAGTTTGCATATTATTGTAGTTCCCTTTCTTGTTCATATTGAGTGTTTTCAAATTCATGCAAAGACACAAACAAACAAAACATTTAATTTCCGGAGTCAAAAGGGGTCTAAAACACTAAACGGAGAAATAAGGAGTTGGCTGCAAACTATTTGACAAAATTCCTATTAGCAGCTGGTTTAGTTTCTGGGCATTTAGGCGTGCTCATTACAGGAGTGAAAAAGAGTTGAAAGAGTGATTGGAGAGTATTTTACAAGTGATTGCAAGATCAAGAGGAGCAAGAAGATCAAGATTCATCAAGCAAAAGGTAGGGTTTTCAACTTTTTACAATGAATTTTCTTTGTTTTATTTTCAGATTTTCATTTTTTAAATTTTTTTTGTAAAACTGAATGAAAATGTTGAAAACTTGAATTCATTGTTTTAAATTTAGATTCTCATTCTTCATTCTTGTTAAAGTATTTTTAAAACTTAAAAATCTAAATGTTTGAATGCATTGTTACAATCACAATGTTATTAAAATTATTTAATAACATTGTAACAATGCATTCAAACATTTAGATTTTTAAGTTTTAACTTTTAAAAATACTTTAACAAGAATGAAGAATGAGAATCTAAATTTAAAAATTAAAACAATGAATTCAAGTTTTCAACATTTTCATTTAGTTTTTAAAAAAAAATTAAAATTTAAAAATCTAAATGTTTGAATGCATTGTTGCAATGTTATTTTAATTTTTTTGATATACTTATTAAGTTAGGCTGAAAGTTGAAACGTATTTCAATTTCTAAACTAGTTATTTAAAAATAAAAAAATTTTAAATAGTAAATTGAAATTAACAATTTGAATTTATTTTTTGAAATGCAGATTCTAAATGGCCTCTAGTGAAGCCATGGAATTGAATTCTGACTCTGAGGGTGCAAGTTTATCAGAGTATGGGCCTGAG
>MU214842.1:346987-363258 GCA_018584345.1 Thuja plicata | reverse complement strand
TATTCTAAGTTTTAAAGGGTAATCCCGCCCGAGTTAGTGGAGCTCAAAGTGTAGGAGGTTTCAAAACCTTGTTTCTGTTGTTCTACTCTGTGCTTGGTCAGTGTCAGGGATAAATAGAGCGAACCCTTTGAGGAATATTTTCACATCAGCAAGAAAAAGAATCAACAGAAAATGGCGACTCTACTGGGTTTTTTTTCTTGCTGATGATATATAAAAGAGATAAATTGAATCCCATATGTATCTTGTGGATGGGAATGGTTGCATTCTAAGAGATATGTCTCTTCTTAATTACGTCTCTCCATAAGCAAATCGCACCTCTCCATAACAATTGGTTTGTCTAATCACTGTTATCACAATCGCTGCTTAGCATTAATCATTCCAATTGCTGTCTTACTATTGGTTATGACTAATCATTTGATTATTCAACTTCTTCCTTAATTGATATACTTTGGGTACTTAATCATTCTTTGTCAATCCTTAATATGTACCGATACTTGATCTATAAGGTAAGCTGATGTATTTTATTTAATATATTTTAATCATATTTTGATAATGTATATTAATATATATTGTAATATTATACATGTTATTTTTATATTTATATTTTGATGTATATAAATAATATTGATATATATTATTATATTATATTATTTCATTATGTATTCTGTTATTATATTTATGATATATTATATAATAATATATCATTGTTATTATAATATTTATTTTATTTATATTTGAGATATCATTATTTATTATTATCATTTATTTATTTATAATTTATAATTATTATACTAAAAATATTTTATATTATTATATCATTGTTTCAATATATTATCATATTTATATATAATTATATTTATATTTACTAATTATTATTAAATCCTATTTCAAAGTGGGGACATCACACATTCCAAATTCTACATATAGTCTAGCAACAATATTTCACACTAGCTCCTCCCTTCGTCTGAGAACAGAGTATCATATCAATGTTCATCTTTGCTTTCCTTTTTTTCCTTTCATGCTATGCCAACCATCTTCCAACTTGGCAACCTCAGTTTGTCAATCCAAAGATTTCGCCTGGGAAATCCTCGCCTGAACAGTTAAGCTGCACTCAGCTTGCTGTGGATCCTTCCCCGTATATCGACCCCCACAGGTTTACTTTTCTCCATTTTTTGACTTCTAACCTCCAACATCACCCCCTGCACAACATTAGCAATGTTCACAATTGGTTTCTCTTCTTGAGTCAAATTGTCAGATGGCCGTTGCATCCCCACCCTAGACACAACCTGAGAAGAGCTCTTTTGCTGCTCATCCTTCTTCTCCACCGTATAGTGTTGATGAGAGACATCTTTCCACCATGAAGCTGTCTTATTTGATTTGATTTTAGCACACTTGGAGGCCATATGCCCTGTTTGAAAGCATTTTCTGCATCTAAAGGAACCCCCTTGTAATCCAAGGGTTGTACCCAACAACCCTTTCCCTTTGAAGCTTTAATCGATATTTCTTCAGGAAGACCTTCAGCCACATTCATTTCTACTAGGATCCTAGCAAAGGTTGAATGAAGGAGATTTGAAGAACCCTCATTCACCATCAAAAAACTACCCAAAAAGTTTCCAAATCCTCAAAACAGGAATCAAACCTGAAATGCAATGGGAGATTAGGGAGTCTCACCCAAAGCGAGACCTTGTCAAAAACTTTGATGGCAGTTAAAAGGCCGGATGCCATGGTTTCAGCCTCAGGGGATGCGTATCCTCCCAGCTCTAATGGTGTTTGCGTAAAATCTTGTTCCTATCTTGAACATTTTCAAAGACAACAATAAAAAAATCTCTAGCAACTGGATAGATCTAGATACCCCCATCCAGAATCGGCTCACAATATTGGGTTATCCAGTTTTTTAGATCATTCAAACTCGACCAAAGACCACTGAAACACCCAATGAAGCCCAACCTTGAAAAAACAGACACATTGTGTGCAACCTCCACCTCAATCCCTAGATCCACTGATATGGCACTGATCGATGGTAGCAATGAAGGACCTAGAAACCCTTCATCCTGGCATTGAAACCCTTGTGTCTTTTTAGACTTGCTAGGGCCATTCCCCTGGAGATTGCCCAAATCCATAAACCCCAAAGACACACTGGCCTTGTAGTTAGTCGTATTGGGTCGCATATTCCAGGCGCTGCTTAAGTTAAACTGTCTCTTCCCCCGCTCAAACCTACACCAGGCTGCCTGCCAACCTTCGTCGCGGTTTTCCCTCTTGTCTTCAGATGAAAATGAGACCATCCGTGCTCTCCATTCACGCACTTGAACTTCCCCCCATAGCACGAGCTCTGTTGCAGGTGCCCTGCACAGTCTTGAGGCGACTACGCTAGAGTTGGGGCACATCCGCAGTGGCTTCATCCTCTCGTCAACAATGGTGGATGACTTGTTGCTAGGAATTTGCTATATTTAAGATGTTACTCTCAAAATTTCATAATAGGGTTTATAGTTAAACAAATTTGATTTTAGTGACATTTATACTTTTGAAGGCCACCGGAATACTATTTGTGGGATAAGACTCCTGCGGAATACATGTGTGAAACAAAATGAAAATCTATTCAATGTAGACTGTTTGAATAGATTTATCACTGGGGGTGTTGTCAGCTTCTCTAATAGGTTAGAGTGCAATTATTTTTATTTATTTGACAATTCTAATAGTTGTAGTCTCTTTAGAGTTCTTTAAAAAAACTCTGCGACTTACAAATGTTTATTGAGGTCCTGTAATCTTTAATAGAAATTTTAATTTTTGTAAATCTCCTTCTGTTCCTTTGTGGGAATCAAATACCACGCATACCCATACTTTTTTGAGCACTAGTTAGGTTTGCGCACAAGTATTTTCTTGGTGTGAAAAGGGTAAGGAAGTTTCAAGATGTTGCACATGCTAATTTCCATTTCTGATTGCTTTTTTGAGTTCATGAGCGTAGTTGGAATCTATTGCTTCCTTCTTATTCTGAACTCTTGTTTTAAGGTTTCTACATTCTGAAATTATTATATGGCTGCTCTCTTTATGAAGGTAATTGGCAAATAAATGTATTTTCCCTCATTGTTAGCTTTTAAAATGAATATTGGAGGTTTTAAATTAATCTCTAATGGTGGATTGATGGATTCAAGTCTAGGAATTTCTGGTGAGCATACTCCTCTGTATACTAATTAGAGGATACCTTTTTCTCTTGTTCCAAATTTTTCAGGTATTGGAAGAGACTGGATTTGATATATGTAAGCTTTTGAATGTCGATCACAATATTGAAGTTACTGTAGGGCAACAAAGAGTGCGTCTGTACATCATTGGTGGAGTGAAGGAAGATACTGTTTTTGCACCACAAACTAAGAAGGAAATCAGTGTAAGATTTCCTTTCCAAGAACCTTCAAATTATTTTTTTCTCAAATGAATTTATAAGTTCAGGTTGACATTTTGTTCCTCATTCGGTAAAGTTCTGATGTGTCTTTGTAAGCTAATGTTGTGATATTCTATAGAAAGGTCTGTTCTCTACTCTGGCCTTCCAGATAGGAGAAGAAAATAACCAGTCGTCTTCTTTTCTTAAAATAGTTCGATAGTTGAAACTGATATTGTTGGTATTAGGTCCAATCTTTTAGGATCTCATTTTGGGCCCTCTATTGGATTTCAGTTCTACTTACATAAAATAATAGATTGAAGTTTTTACAGGGTGGATGCAATGACATTTTACAGCATGATATGCAAGTTTCATTAGAGCATTAAATTTTAATGAGATCAAAATTAGGGATTCACATTTAATTTGGTAACTCATTATTTAAAATGCAGGAAATTACTTGGCATCGAGTAGATGATCTACCACCTACAAACTTTGAGGCATCTTCTCGGGGACCAAATGGAATGAAGTATTTCATGGTTGGGCCATTTATAAGGTAAGAGTGATTGTGTAATGGACCTGACTAAACAAGGAGAAAACAATATAAATGAGTTTTATTGATTATTAAATATCCTATTTCTGGGGATGACATATAACCTTATGCCATTCTCTTGTGATAGTCATTGTGTCAATGTGAGTCCATAAACATTATAGAGGTCTCGTGATATTGGTAATAAGCATTTTTCTGAGTTACTGGATTCAGACCGTGGACCCTGGATCCGGGTCCGTGCTGGATCCGGATTTGGACCTGTGGGTCTGTCTGGATCTGTGATCTGCGGATCCCCACGGACCCACAGGTCCAAATCCAGACCCTGCCCGGATCCAGCGCGGATCCTCGAGGATCCCGCGCGAATCCTCAAGGATCCGCAGGGACCCATCATAGATTCATATTATGAAATGATTTAGTTTTAGAATTATGTATATTTCTCTTATTTTTTGTATATATAATGCATATATATATATATACACTCACGAACCCCTACGAACCCAAACGGCAAATTTTATTTTTCACGAATCCATGAACAGGATTTGCTAGCCCGAATCCGTCCCCGAATCGGAATCGGCAACTTAGGCATTTTTTAATACTAGTGGTTCTTGGTGGGATAAATATGTCTGTTCTTGAAGCGGGTTTCACATTGTTGTTTGTTGATAAGCCTTTGTCATTTAACTTTTTAAATTGAATGAATTTTATGTTTCTGTAGTAGTACATTTCAAGTCTCGCTTTTACACTTCACAAGAGAGGGAAAATAGGTAGTTTGGATTCCATTCATCATGAATTTTGGTGGATGATTGTTGAAGGTGGACTTTTTGGTTCCTAAAACATGCATTGCATTCACCATTTATGTTTTCTAGTTTGTACCACATAATGTTCCTGTTTACAGGAGATGATTTCAACCATGGTAAATAATGCCTTCATCTTCTTGATAAAAGGCATGTACCTGTTCTTGTGAGTAGCATTTTCTCCATCCCTTTGGAAATTGAACCAGACCAGTTCACTTCTATGAAGAGGCAGAAACGCCGCTCATACTTATTTCTTACTTCAAAATTCTTAGTTACCGATGCGTCCAGGTTTTGCCCAGATGCGGGAGTGGAGGCGGATTCCCTGCGGATGCCTGCAGGATGCTCATCCTCACCCATCCGAGGCTTTGCTGACTATTGTTCTTGACAATCTATCACACGGTTCTGAGCTTTCACATTTAGCTCACGTTCATGGTTTCCCATATTCATTCTGGTGCGGAAAGGATAGCTGCGAAGGTGATCATTGTATCCCAGACGATGACATCTCTCTGGATATCTGGAAATATAAACCAATACGGAAACGATGACATCTGCCCTGTGACTTCCACGCTGCCCTGACTTCCACGTGGAGTTCATCTGCGGTCTCTACGTCTGGTCCTGGGCGAATTAGTTGTATAGTTTATAACTTTATTAAATTATATTATTAATAATTTATTAAATTTATTAAATAAATCTATAGTTTATAGTTTATTACGTCTGGTCCTCTTGTATAATTTATTAAATTTATTATATAGTTTATTAAATATTTGTAAATTTGCAATAATAATATATGATTGTTTATTTTTTAATTTTATTTAGTATTATTATTAGTGTATATATTATTTATTAATAATTATATGTTATGAATAATAATATATGATTATTTATTTTAATTTCATTTAGTATTATTATTAGTGTATATATTATTATATGTTGTGAAGTATTATATTGATCAATGAAAAACAATATATTATATATTAATTATATTATAATTTAAGTGTATATATATATATATAAACGCATCCAAATGCATCCGCATCGCCCCCCCCCAAAAATTTTTTTTTTTACGCATTCGTGCACCCGCTCACCCGAATCGGTAACTAAGTCAAAATTGGTTCTCTTTTTTCATAATGCAAGGGCATTGTAACTTTGAAAGATTGTCAAATATATTAAACTTTTTTTTCTACATAAATGGGGAGTATCACTTGATTACTTCATTGGACAAGTACCTAAAAGAGGTATAGTTGCAGTTGTTAGAATATTTAATATGTATTAGTTGGAACTTGTCTTGCAATGAACTATACGTTTAAATCTCAATGAAACAGACCACTGAAGGCATGGATTCAGGAGAATTGCCCTCCATTGACAACAAATGGTGAAGCGTCACTAAAAGGTACATTTTGTTTTTTCAGAATTCTTCCTTGTGTTCAAGACATTGGCCTTTTATACTCTTCTATACATTTGCAAATTGATTCTCAGAATTTCCAGATTTCGGCATCTTTCTTTTGAAAATTTCAGAGATGATAAAATAACAAATTGTTAGCGTGCTTCTAGGGTCGAGCATGTCTGTTTGGAAGGCTAAATCCAGCTCTCCAAGTTCTGGTTCGGGTTCAGGAATCAATTCTTTAATTGAGAGTATGCCTAGCATGGAGTCCCATCCAAGCAAAGGTGCTGTTCTGAGTGATGATTTTCCAGGAAAAAGCTTTCGAAATTTCAGATTTGATTCTAAATACATTCTCCAACTGATTGATGGCTCAATATCTTCTCAATAGATTAACATCTCACTTAGCACTGTAGTTGGAGCTCTGTTTGGGGCTCCAGCATGAATTTTAAGCCTTTGTAAATGTTCTCAGGTGTACAGAGTTGTAGTTTCCGCATCGTTTTCAGATTCTAGAAGCATTTGAGTTCTGTAATTTTAATCATATCGCTTGTTGTATCAGTCTCCAAATGATGGCATGTAGCGTTGCATAGCTGAAACCTTGCTCCTTTTCAACTGTTATAAGTCCTAAATGAATTATAATAATCTAGAATTTTCTATTTTTAAACTTTTGATGGGATGTCTTTGATGCATGTGTCTCTTGGATACTTAAAAAGCCATTGCAAAGTTTTACATTTGTGTTTGGTTTATTCGAACTTAATTGATTGCATGATTCTGGAAGCACCGATATTGTTTGAAGTAGGGCTATAACTAATTGAAATTCGATACTTTTTTGTATGGTTGCTTTTTTTAGATCTATTAAGTGGGGTCTGTTGGGGTCTTCAACCATGAAAAATAAAAGCTTACAAACTGTCAGAATAACATTGCAAAACCAAGCACCATGGGCATCCGTATGGAACTCAGGACAGTGATCAAAGGGATCACCTAATCATACTGAAACTTCTAATATTATCGGTATTTGACATAATGCTAAACAAAAGAGAATAATCCAAAAGCAGCAAGGCTAACAAGAGAATCAGGCTCGTTTATGGGTAGCTGACAATCGACAATACTTGCAGAGGATTATAGGCATACTTGGTGATCCTGGCAGTCGCTAAGGTCACATGTTCTCTTTTGGTTTAGCGCTTAACTAATTGCCACAATAATTACACCAAATCCGCAGTGGCATTGCTTGAGATATACCACCTTCGCCATTGATTTCCACCTTTTCCTGGTCACTATAGTTTTGCTCTTTGCTCGAGCAATTCCACTCGTGTAGCCAATGCTCTGCCGAAACCGAGAGCACCACCTTAGTGGTGGTAAGTGCAATATAGAACTTTTGAAGGGATTTTTTTTCCTAAGGAGCCATAACATAATTTTTATCTTATAGGTGACAATAAAACTTTCATCTCATAGGTGACTAGAATTTTTTTAGAAGCTCTACATAGTGGCCTACACAGGTTATTTATATTTTGCTGCAGGTACAAATATTTGTTATTTTTGAAGCTATTTTTGGTTTTCTTTTGACAGGCATAACTTTTGCTCACAAAGTTGAAAATTAGAATAATTTACGAAGCTTTTTAATTTTTTTTTGTAAAAATCATCGTATTAGAAACGATTGAATGAATGAAGAGTTTTACTAGCGTCCATGAGACCAAACGGCCTAAGGGACCACAAACCACAGCCCTAAGCTAAATCCATCTTCTTTTCCATGTCTGCTCTCCTGTTGTGAATCTTAACAATCAAGCTGGCAGTCCGATTGACCTTATCCACCTCAAATAAACTTTGCATGTCGTCGGCCACCCATATGTTACTGTATTGTGCCCGGATGTCATCATATGCAGTGCATTCAATGAGAAAGTGCGATTCGGTCTCAATCGCCCCTGTCTTACAAAACTTGCAAGTCCTCTCTTCTGATTCCTCTTTGGGCCTTTTCCATCTACCAGTCTCTCACCTGAGATGATGCGAACCTGTCCTTAACTGAGCCCAATAATATCCTAGCTTTCCCTTTAATAGCTGCCCCTAGGAGATTGATTTTAGCATAAGCTTGATCTTTTAGACTAAGTGTAAGGATTCTAATTATAATATAAATATTTGGGGCTATGGAGGGGGTGGTGAGGTGCAAGGCAAAATTTAAGTATCCATTATCTTTTTCGTATTAGTGTTTGTCGCTAATCATTGTAGAAGCTAAGACTATTGATGTTCTTCCTTGGTAAAACTATCACATCTCTTAAACTAAGTGTACTTAAAGTGGCGGTTGTTGTTTGTTTGGGAAGGGGTTGTAATTACAATAAAAGGAACAACTTGGAGAAATCACAGCAGGGTGCCTAAATTGCTCTTTGGTCCCTTAGACCGGTGGTCTCGTGGACTTAATTAAAAACATTTCATTCATTCAATATAGATACATTTGGGCTAGGGAGGGGGTTGTAAGTTGTAAGGTGTCTTAGTCTTTGACGCTAATCATTGTAGAACTTTAAGACTTGAGTTTCTCACTTTGTTGCAACTATCACACTTAGAAACTAAAAATAATAATTTAGTGCATTTGAGAGACTAACAAATGTTCATTGCAAGAGCTAAATTCACTAAGGAATTTTAAAAATTTATGATAAAAAGAAGTTAGATAAAGCTATGGTATTAGGGGAGAGTACCTAGTAGTTGATCACTCTACCTTTGTGTCTCTTAAATGTCTACGTGACAATTTCAAATCACCCTCAATTTTTTTTATAATAATTTATTTGGCAATTTCTGTACTTATTATTAAGGTTTCAAGTACACATAATTAAATATGATACCTCATTAGCTTTTACCAAATTGTTGAAAAATGACCCTCCCAAAAGTGTAGTCTAATAGTTGTATACCAAATTATGTTTTATTAATGTGTTGATATGACATAACATGATGGGTTACATTTCATCTAGTTATAAGTACTTGTGGTCAATATTAACAACTTTTAAATCATAACTACTAGTGCTTTAATATTAAAAATATTGGGCTTACGCCAACACAATCAATGTTACGAGTATTGAAGGCTTTTGGATTCAAATGTTTTCATCTTTTGAATCAATGTTTCAGATTAGACTCCATGACCTAGTATTGGTTGATCTTGGTAAGCAATGTACTCATTTTCTCTTCTCTAGCTCATTGTCCTAATTATGGATTATGAAGTATGATCTAAAATACTGATTCAAAAGATAAATACAATTGAATCTAGAAAATTATTATTTCATATTGTAGAATACACTATCTTGAACAAATATAAGACAAAATTGATGATTTGTTTGGCACCATTAGTGAATTTTATGTGTTGTAATTAGAGGCAGTTTTGACATCACTCTTTTCATATAATTTCCTTCTTTTGAGAACTACTTACAAAGCTTTCAATAATTCTATTCTAATTTAGGGTATTTCTTAACTGAATATTTTAAAAGAATATGCACCATCAATCCTATAATGGGGCATTGTATAAACAAATCAACAAAGTTATACACCATCTTATTTGTCTTTAGCTAAAGAAATTACCAGGGTCAATCCATAAACTATATCTTATTGTACTCTCCTTATATGTTGGAAACTATTTTCAATCTCTAAACTTATTCTATGTTAATTTTAATGAGTTATTCAAATCTTGTAAGAACTCTAGTACCAAAGTTCATCACCTTTTCAAAATATTAAAATAATGTGACACCTAGTCTCTCAAGAGTTCTAATACCCTATCTAATTGGAGTCAAGGGCAATGTGTTATGTTGAGTTGCCTCTAGATTTCTATTGGTGATACTCCTGTGAGAAGTTCGCTAAGCAAGTATATTTTTGTAATCCGTTGTTAATTGTTGGGTAATATATTGGGTGGTTTAGGAGTGGCACTTTTTTTGCTAAAGGATTTTCCACATGTAAATCTCCTTGAAATCCTACTCAAATGTAACCATCCAAACATATTTACATACAAAAATGAATGAATGAAGGTATTTTAATGACATCCATAATGTCCCCTTTTTGAAATAATAATAAATAATAAAAATAAAAAATTAAAATTAAAAATTTATAAGAGAATAAAATTCAACTAAAATTTAGTTAAGTTTAATGAATGGTCAAGAGGCATGAAATGACTAAGTTGTGACTCCCTAAAACATGATATATAAAAGGAAGAAGATGACTTCATTTGAAAGGGAGGTGAGAAGAAGGAAGAGAAAAATGAAGGTGTGAAACAAAAAATAATTAATGGAGAAGAAAATACACAAGTGACTTCTTCAAAAGGCAAAAGTTATGAAGTAATGTGCTCTTTCAAAAATGGTAATTGTGAAAGGTTTCGACTCTTTCAAAGGGCATAAATGATGAAACATTGCTCTCTTTCAAATGATGGCAATTGTGAAAGGATGTGGCTCTTGCAAATGGCAAACATGATGAAGAGGTATGACTTCTCCCTCACATTGGAAGATATAAAGGGGAGAAGGTTTAATTGTGAAAGGATGTGACTCTTGCAAAGGTTAGACATGATGAAGAGGCTTGACTTCTCCTTCACATTGGAAGATATAAAGGGGGAGAAGGTTACATTTGAGAAGGATCCATGGGAGATCAATTGGGGAATAATATATCATTTTCAAAGGCAACAATGAAAATTGATGAATTAATTCTTATGAAAGGTGGCCACCCTTTTACCAATAAAGGAGAAATTATTCCAAGCATTCAAGGATCACTTATCTATCATCATTCACCAATACATCAAATCAACACTCAATCATCATTCATCAATCTATGAATTCCACATTCATCTGATCATCATTCACTAGTATATCAAATCATTAAGTCAAAGGAAATCATTCAATCATTCATCAAACATCAATTGGGAATCAAGTCAACAAACCAACAATCAATTCAACCAGTCTATATTAATCACGCAAACATCAATAAAGGAATCAAAGGAATTATCATTTGGACTTATCCAAAAGAGCATAAGTCAACATTCAAGAGTTAAATCACATGAGATCAAATCTGCTTAATTTACAACAAGAGATTGAAATCATATACCTCACAATAAGCTTGTATTCTACAATTCAACAATCAATGATGTAGAGAAGAGAAGGAAACACAAGGGAGAGGAGATATGAGATCACCATCTAAGTAGGCTACCCCATGATGGATGACTGGCGTGTCTTCCATATGTGTGCCAAGAGGGTAAAATGTCCACCCTTGGGCTTACATAGGAAGATTTTCAATCACCCTATTGTAGTTTCCTCTCCACCTCTATGATGGTTGATTGATGGAGAAGTCACAGTCATAGGTAGGTAAATATGTTGACATGAATAAGGAGGGCAGAGATGCGAATCTCCACTAGGTAGGCAACCCCATGATGGATGACTGTCGTGTCTACCACGTGGGCCAAGGGGGTATTAAATTTACTCTTGGGTTTAGTGTGAGAATTGCTTTGGGCACCCTATCATGCTCCCTCGCTCAACCCCCATTATGGTTGAGTACTAAAAATGAATGGTCTTATGAATTAAATGTCCAATATTGTTTAATATGATTGCAGGACTTAAATCAAGATTTATCTTGCTTAAACCATTTTAATTGGTAATTTTATCTCTTTATTTTCCTATTTAAATGGAATTTGTAAATTTAGGGCAAGATTTAGGGCTTTCCTAAAAGGGGATATTACAGGAGGTGGTCTAAGGGACCAAAAACCACAACATTAAAACATTTTCAAATTTATTTCTATGTCGGCTTTTCTATTATGAATATTGACCAAGAAACTTGTTAATTTGTGAAACCTTGTCTTCTCAAAGAACTTGTTTCTACAAGTATTTTTAAACTGCTTATAGATATATTATATAATGCACATTTTTTGATAAAGTATCATTCATTTCAACCACATTTTTATCTAGAAGCCCAAACCCTTAAATATGAAATGAAGCCTATACAAGGAAAACCTACACCAAGGGAAACAAAGCAACATAGCCATGAAAAACCTAGGGGCCAGAAAATGGTCGATGCCATTCAAGTAAACATAGGATAAACTTCCCATCCTATACACCACCTCCACAACACCCTAGAGTGGCACTTGTTGAGAGATTGATCCCTATCGACTGTTCTTTCATTGACATTCCATACATAACTATAGGATAAACTTCCTATAGTAACATAGGATAAACTTTCCATCTACATGACCACCACAACACCCTAGAGTGGCACCCGTCTCAGAGATTGATCTCTATTGACTGTTCTTTCATTTCCTCACAATTAAGCACTGCTTGAACAATTGGGAATGTTGACTCCATACATCAAGTCATCATACTGGCTCGAGTAAAGAATAATTCTATACACAAGCTATGAAATAGTGAACAAACTTGTTACTTCTAGTCTCCTCACAGTGCATAAGAAACACATTTTCTACCATAGATTGCAAACCAAGGAGGAACGATTGAAGTTCTTGAAGTGCTTAACCCACACATTTAGGCTCTGAAGCTCCTGCTTGGTGACTGGCTCTGTCAAAACATTACTGACCAACGAAGAAGATTGAACCTTGGCAAGACCATGCTCCCAAATCCTTAGATAGGAGATAATGCAGATCTAACCCTTCCCCTCAATTCTACCACTTCCATCTACATACCTTAGAAATTACTCCCAAATGGAAGACTTACCACACAACTAATTGAATTCCCTTGCACTTGTGAACTTCCTATCCATTTAATAAAAGATTTACCCAGATAACCCAACATCAAACAGTTTAAAAAAAGCGTTCAACCTTTTGTCAGACAGAGTTAATACGGAGAAGTGGGTCAAGTGGGTCAGATCCCTTCTTCTCGCGAGCCATGAGAGAAGGGGCCCAGAGAAGCTTTCATCGGAAAGACAGAGCTGCCACATGAGCGTGGAGATAGAGAAGGAATGAAATAAGAAAAGGCTGTCCTACATCACATGAGTTGCCAACTATGTACCTCAAGAGCAACTACTGCCACACACATGTCACATGCTTTAGTGCTTAATTAATGTCATAATTATTGTGAAAGTACAAAATAGATCACTCCAAAATCTCCCGGACACCTAATGTGAAAAACAGGCATACAAATCCTGCCACTGTCTTTTCTGATGAACAAGCAGTAATTAAGGGACTTCCCAAAAATTATTGCCCTGACTAAACCCCATCTTTCCTTGATATTATCATCCACCGGCGAACATAGGAGTCAAGGTCCACCCCTTCTGTGTCAGGTACTTAAAATTAATAGGAGAACGACATTTCTTCAAAATGAGCACATGTTAATAAGGTTTTCAGACCAACGATTTTCTGAATCAACTCGGACAAGTCCTTTTAAAAAGACTTTAAATGACTATTGAAAAGCCCTCACATGATTAATTTTCAACATTTGTGCTTTGGATAAGAGTGAAGGAGATGGAAAGATGATGGTTAAATGAACATTGAAGCAATTAAGGGGACTTTCCAAAAATTATTGTTTTGTCTAAATCCCATCTTTCCTTGATATTATCCACTACCAAACACCAGGAGTCAAGGTCCACCCCTTCTGTGTCAAGGTACTTAAAATTAAAATTAATAGGAGAATGAGTTAATAAGGCTTTCAGTAAGAAGATTTTAAATGACTATTGCAGAATTCCTCACCTAATTAATTTTCAACATTTGTGCTTTGGATAAGAGTGAAGGAAGATGGAAGGATAAGAGTGAAAGAAGATGGAAAGAGGATGGTTAAAGGAACAATCTTGAAAAAAAGTCTTTTTGAGATGCAATGCGCAATTGAAGTTGTGGATTATATTAATTTATGAGAAGTTAAAATAGAGCCTTCTGACCAAAAATGTGGTCCCAATGAACCAAAAAGCCATACGTAAATCTAGTAAAGAGTCATCATCAAACAACCACAAACTTATGCCAGCAAACCCATATTCTTCATTGAGCACAAGGACAAACCTTCGCCATTGAGGAAGAACCATACAAATTGCAAGCCAAACAATTACTTCCAAAAGACATCCAAACCAAGCTGTCGAGCCAAAAACTACCAAAGAACGGCACATACTAGGACAAAGCAAGAGGCCACCAAAAAAAGAAAGCTTCACTCTTCATTGTAGAAGGCATTCGAGCTCACCACTCATGCAAAATCTCTGCATCCATCGTGTATTGGCTTCCACCTCAATACCTACCAGTCTGCAAAGAAAGTTTTTGCCCACAACACCCACCAAAGTTGTCTTTCCAGACCACGAACATCCAAATTCAGAAGATCAAATGGTTGCCTGACAACCTCATCCCTTTGTTGAGATAATTTGGGAATGTCATCTAGCCATGGAACCCCAATCCCAGGTTCTGCAATTACAACCACATCAATGTTATCTAGCAGAAATTTTGGTTAGAAAATCTCTTGTAGCAAAAACAAGCACTAGACCTTCGCCTCCCCAAGATCCAAGTGTGATGCTTGGAAGGAAGACGTAATGTCCGTGTTGACACAAAGATTGTTTACCTAGGTGAGAAATTCTCGTGCCAACACCATCCTAATATCTTCCACAGCCAATAGACCTGGCGTTGGACGGACCATTAACAATCCCTGATCTGAAATATATCCCAAGAAAGACATTTGTCTTTTGTTGCGCATGAATCTAGTTGAGGTATTCATCGCTGAATCAAATACCATCTTAGCCTCACCATTCTATATATAGCAAGGTAAAGGCTCACTCAGTGACGAGATCAGTCATTTAATGTGAGGTCCGAACATAGCAAATGGATGCCATGTTTGCTAACACTCATCCTGGTCACTAATGCCAAGACCACTTTCGATCTCAAAATCGTAGCCAAAGTAAATGCCTTGGTCTCAAGTAGAGTGTCTTCTTCCAATCTTCAAAAATCCTTGATGCAAGTCCATGGACAAGGAAATTCTGCAAGGAGAATTTAAGTTGCTTGTACCATTGCTTAAAATCAGTTCAAACCTACGCGGCCTCCAAGTTCTTCACTAAGAGCCAATCACTCCCAACTGAGTACCATCTGCTGCTAAGTTGGCCAATGCATCAGCCTCCACATTGGCTTTCCAATATGTATTCATTATGGAAAAGGACTGATCCAATGCGTGTCAGGAGAGGTCCGGAGCAGTATGAGGATGATCCAACACGTATCATGAGAAGTCAAGAGCAGTATGAGGATGATGTAGAGTATGACAAATATTTCCCAAAGCAGCTCGAGGATGATTCAGATCATGTTAGGAAAGGTCTAAAGGAATCCAGAAGTGAGAAGAATTAGAAAGATCTAAAATCTAATTTTGGGTATTTCTATGTTCTAGTAAATCACATTTTTGGAGGTCTTCGGAGTGGAATTTGGGGTCGAAAGGCATCCTTTTAAGTAATTGAAATTATATCTCGTCAATATATTTCCAACAATGTAAACGGCTTCAAATTCCAAACACCGAGAAGAAAGTTATGACTTTTCCAAATTGGGGTATATGGGTATGTGCACCAAGATGGTGGACCAAAAAGGTGCCAAACTTTTTTTTGGTCCCCCAAAAGCCATAGGGCGTACGCCTTACGCCTTATAGGGCGCATGCCCTATGGCTTTGATTGCCCGAGCCTAAGGCTTGGGCAGCCAATAGGGCGCACACCCTATGGCTTTGATTTCCCGAGCCTAAGGCTTGGGCAGCCAATAGGGCATGCGCCCTATTAGGGTGCACACCCTATGTAACATTATGAAAATGCTTAAAGGAGGGAGGAAGAAGCCCAACAGGCCCTGCCAGACCAATTTCAGCACTAGGCCAATACATAAAATGTAACATTTAATTTTAAGTTACATACTCGTCCTTTCTTATACTTAAGTTACATTTTATGTATATACTTCCAGGATGTTTGAGAGTGGTTTCAGCTTTATAGGAGTTAAGATAAAGATTATGGATTTTGAGGGTTTTTAGAAAATTTCAGACTTAGCCAAATTTCAGGAATCAGCACATTGTCTTGAACATGATTCTCAGTGGACTATTGATTATAATCTTAAGCCCTTGACTTTATTAAAGACACTCTTTAGGGTTCTTAGCAGTTGTAATGTATCATATTGCGTCCTAAGTGGTCCTAGGTCCCCTTAGGACCCATTACGACCCCTTAGGACACATTAGGGCCTCTTAAGACCCCTTAGAACACAATAATCATCGTAGGACACACTAATGGGCTCTAATGTGTACTAGT
>MU214842.1:305432-323217 GCA_018584345.1 Thuja plicata | reverse complement strand
AGGCAACAGGTCGATTCATTCACACATGCAGGATGAATTAATCTATATTCATTTCTGTATGTGATTGAAGAGCAATGACCATGTTGAAGTGTATGGCTAAATCAGAGGCCCACATTTAGCTATCACAGTAGTTGTTTCAAACACGTTGTCAAATTATCAATAAAATACTATTTGCACACATCTCAAGAAGATTTTGTAAGAGAAGTATGATTTTATCCCTTTGTTGCTTAAGTTCAAAGTATCTTTTGTGCAGTTCCTCAATGGAGGATCTCTCAGATCTAGACAAATCTTCAAATAGCTTTAAAGAGTGGTATGCCTATTGGATCATTGATTCAATGGAGTCAATATCTTTTTTGATATTGGTTGTGGCATACGACCACTATAAAATGCACAAGTACAAATAATTTCCTTCCCTGAGAAGGTCTTTACCTTGGCTGATAAGTTGTTAAAGGTGGGAGAATGAATTTGCACATTGAGCTTTTAATTCTTGCAGAAGCTCTTTTTTCATCCTCCTTTTCTCAATGGACATTTTCATCCAAATAGGTAGAGAAATCCTTAAAAGCATTAATGAGAGCTCTACATTTTTCTTTATTGCTCCAAGATTGGTTTATGTTGCATTCTGGAACAACACCTTGAAGAGTAGAAATGGTTTCGTAAATCAAATTATCTTTTTCTTCTAACTCCTTGAACATATCATTTTTAGTAGAGTCCTGAATAGATTTATTGAGTTAAAACTTATGAAAAGGATCAATCTTGTAAAAATCAATAATTAGCTTGGAGAAAGTGATGGGTTGGAATACAAGTGGTGCAACAAGTGAAATTTTTTGAGAGTGTTACTGGAACATGTATTGGTGGACCTACTAGAAATTTCTTCCCTTTTCTCATCTGTGCATGCTTTTGGTTCTTTTTCTTTTTCCTATCCCGTGTTTTCCTCTTTCCTTCCAGTATCGATTTCCTCTGCAATTTTCTCTTCTTCTCTTTCTTCTTCTATTTCAATTTTCTCTTTTCCTCTTTCAATTTCTTTTACATGTTCTTCTACAATAGATGGTTGCACCAAATTTTGAACTGAATTTTTATCCAGAGAATGAGTATGTTCAATTTCCAGGGGATTCTGATCAAGGGTGTATACTTCTAAATCAGAATAATTAGGCACAAGGCTTTCAATGCTTTTTATAGCCAATTCTTCATGAGTACATTTAAGGGTGATGGATGATGGACCAGAGTCATCATTGGTTATCATCCCAAGTTTTATTTCCATTCTCATGAGAAAACCGATGATAGTTGCTTTTATCTTATTTGTTGCATCTCTATTTTCCATAAGGGAATGTTCCCTTTTCTTTGTCCTTAACTCTGTTTGACTTATTTCTTCAAAAATATCTATCTTCCATCTTGATGAGTTTAGAAACAATAGATATGACCTCATTTACAATTTCCTTATCTATTTGTCTAGCATTTGCACATAACAAATTTAATGCAACCCAAAGGCTATTTGTAATTTCTTTCTTAAAATCATCTATATTTCCATCTAATCTTACACATTATTGAGTGAATCAAGATATAAAATTTGCTTCCAAAAACTTTGAAATAACTCACATTAGGTTTGTGTTCATACCAGATTTCATAAGGTGTTCTGTTGGCACCTTTCTTCATTTGTACTCAGTTCAACATGTAAACAACAATACTGACTGCTTCTCTCCAAACATTTTGTGAAATACCTTTCTCAATCATCATTGTCCTAGCACAATCAATAATAGATATGTTTCTTCTCTCAACAATACCATTCTATTATGGTGTCCTCGGTGTTGACATCTGTCTCTTAATTCCATTTTTATTATAAAATAGTGTAAACTCATCAGATGTGAACTCACCTCCTCTATCAGATCTCAAACATTTTAGTTGTCTTCCTATTTCTTTCTCAACGCTGGTCTTACACCACTTAAACATTTGAAATGCATCATATTTTTCTTTTAAAAACATTACAAACATCATTCTAGAATAATCATCCAAAAATAGAATAAAATATATGTCTCCATAGTAACTTTGAGTTCTCACGGGTCCACATAAATCAATATGCACTAAATCCAAAATTCCTTGTGTAACACAAGTCTTGCTTGAAAAACTAGATTTAGTCATTTTACCCATTTGACATTCTCCACACATAGCATTTTCAGGTTTTTCTAATCTTGATAGTCCTCTGAATCTATTCTTTTTACTCACTTTGATCAAGTTGTCAAAATTAACATGACAAAGCCTTTTGTTCCATAGCACAACATCCTCAACTTTAGCAAACAAAAAACTCTTCATAGAAGTATCAAGATAAAATAAATTACCTTTAGATTGTTCTCCAGTAGAAATTAGACTTTCTTTCTTATAAAAAATTTTCACCTTTCCATATTGAAATTCCAGTCAGTGACCTATGTTATTTAATTGTGCAACACTCAATAGATTATACTTTAACCCTTCAACCCAATAAACATCATCACATCTTGTGTTATTTAGTTGAATTATAGAACCTTTTTCTTTTCACAGGATGGAGCATCATTACCAAATCTAACAAATCCTCCATCATGCTTATCCATTGAAATAAAATTAAGTGTGTCACCAGTCATGTGATGTGAAAAACCACTATCTATACTCCATGTTCCATTCTTACTTGTAATATTAGGGCTCTTGGTTCTTCTATGTTTTCTTCATCAGAATTGTCTTTAATAACAACGTACACAACTTATTTTTCATCACTGTCATCTGAATAATCATCACTAAGGTCTTTATTAGCAATATGAAAAGATTTGTTACCTTTGTTTTTGTAGTATCTGAATCTCCTAAATCTATTTTCTCTTTTATCTCTGTTATCTTTCTTCTCCTCATTATCTTTCTCAGGGTAGTTAGATGCAAAATGATCAATCTTGTTACAATTAAAACATTTCAAGGTTAACTTACCTTGGTATTTACCTTTGCCTCTTGTATCCTTCTAGCCAATAAAGCTTCAAACTCTCTCTCATTCTCTTCATTTGTAGAATCAAAAAATCAAACTTAAATACTTAAAACTTAGCTCACTGATTCACTTGGTAGAACTGAATACAATAATATCTAACTCACCAAATAAATTAATAACTTAAACAACCATACATCTCATAATATTCAAATCAATCATTCAACCTCAATTAACACCACATTTAATGAGGAAACCCAATATAGGAAAAACCTCTGTGGGAATTGTGACCCACAATAAAAAAATGTACCTTTCTGAAGTACGCTTGGTTAAGAACTTACCCTGTTAATGATTACAAATACATTTGCTAGATGTGACCCTGTTAAGGGATTTACCTCAGCTCTATTAAGATCGTCACCTTGTTAGGAGTGGCCTGTTGGAAACTACAATTGTAACAATTGTTATATTGCCATTGATGTCAAACCTGAACTGGTAAGACAATTGCTATCTTATAAAGTGCCATATCAATTGATTGATGAAGAAGATTTTAAAAGGAGAGATAACAAGAAGACCTGGTGAAATGGTTGATTTATGTGAAACTACAATGGGTACTTGATGAGATCCCACCTTGACAAGGTAATATATTGTTTATCTTAAGTCTAACTAAAGTTTGGATGAATACAAGATTACTCTTGACCAAGTTATAGAGCATAATTTTAAGAAACATAAGTTCAGAATAGTTTGTGTCGAGTGATGCAAGTGTCGACTGAGTGACAGTATGTGTTGAGAAAAATTTAGTGTCGACCGAGCATTAGTATTTTTTGAGTTTTGATAAATTACCAAGTTATCTAGTGATGACCGAGTGACAAAACACAATATTGACCGAGTGTCAGTATTTTGACAGTTTGAGAGAGATTTGAGATCCCAGCTGACATAGTTGATTTTCTTGGGATATGTGAAGCATATTTAAGATAAGGATGATTGTTGTGGAGAATCAAATGAGCATTTAATATATGTTCAACAATTTTTATGTATGGATTCAAGGAGTTTTAGGATGTATTCTAGAATGTAGATGGAAATAAAATGTTGGAAAGATTCTTTGGATCTGACCTAACCCTAAGATCTATGATGATGATTAAGAAGAAATAGATTGAGCTACTTGATTAGAGAGGTATAAGATTAACCTAATTACAGGTTAAGTGAGTGTGTGTATGAGGTTAATTCAGTTGATTGTTAAAATCTAAGAAGAAAGAAGAAAAAGGCTAAAGAGAGCAGCACAAGACTACACAGTGGTGATTGCTTGAAGGATTTCCAAGAAGATTTGAGTGATAGGGATAAAAATGAAGGCCAACCATTGAATTAGCATTTGAGATATAATTGGATTTGTATTTGCAAAGTGAGTTGTATGTTTCAGATTACAATTTGTTATTATTTTCTAACCACTGTATCAGTTGCAAAATCCTTTTAAACAAGGTTGACCTAACAATCATATTGCTAAATCCTTTAATCAAGGTGACATTCTAATGGAATGGTCTAAGCCCTCTAACAAGGCTCACTTCCAAAAGAGTGATTAAATCCTTTAACCTAGTCACATTTAATAGTGTGTATTGTAACATTTAACAGGTTTGGCTTTTCACAAAGCTCACTTTAGAAGAGTGAAAATTGGTAGCATGTTACTGGTGGGTTTTCCCATATTTGGTTTCCACGTTAAATCCTAGTGTCATACTTGTGTGAATGTTATTTGATGTGTTGTATGGTTAAGAGATTTATATTCTACAAGTTGGTTTCATTAGGACAGTAAACTGCAAGTTTAAATTATTGATTATATGCTATAGAGACCAAGTGGATTAATGAGTGGATCTGAGTTGGTTGAAGTGTTTTAAAGTTCAATTGGTATATATTGACCTTGGATAAGTGATTCAACCCACCTTATAAGTTATTATAAATCATTCTAACAATTGGTATCAGAGCTTTGGTGCGTAAAGAGAAAAGTTTGAAGGTACTTGAAGCTAAAGATCAAGATGTATAAAAAGGAGGTACCGAGGCTGAACAAGGAGAATTTCCCTGCATGACAAAGTATGATGAAGCTACACCTAGTTGGAATTTGAAATACAACAAAATACTATGTGGAAAATTATTACATAAAAGTGTCTATTGTTATGATGGCTCAACAGATGAAAGAAAAACAAAAACACAACCAAGTAATGTTGGAGATTGCATCAGCACTAAGCTATCCTGAATTTCAAGACATAAAATATTGTAAAACTGAAAACAAAATGTGGGACACACTGGAAACTATCTATAGAGGAGATACAAATGTACTGAGAGGGAAATCTGAAAGATTAAGAGGTAAGTTTGATGAAATGAGAATGCAAGATGGTGTAACTATTGTTCAATATTGTAGCTGAGTTAAGGAGGATGTAAATGCTATTAGAGTCCTAGCCAATGGAACTATTAGTGATGATACTATTATTAGCAAGGTACTAAGAACCTTACTTCCTATATATGCTATTAGAGTATCTTCTATACAAGAACTATGATGTACTCCTGGTAACAACTTAACTCTAGAAGGTCTAGTTGGTAGACTTACTACTTTTGAAATGTCAAATTTGATAATTTCACTCCTCATAATGTTGATTCTGCATTTAAATCAAAATTGACTCTTCATAAATCAAAGAAAGGAAAAGAAAGACATGTGAATAGTGACAATGACACTTCTAAAGAATATCTTGATGAAATTGAAGCACTTATGGCTAGAAGACTACTAATAGGAAGAGGAAAATTCAAAGGTATAGACTACAGTGATATAGAAGTTGTTTATGTTGCTATGAAAGATGATTCTAATGAAGATGAGAAAACTACACTTATTTCATGTATGAGTAAAGGTGATAGTGGATAATTGATAATGGTTGCTCATATCACATGACTGGTGATAAAAGTAAATTTGAAAACTTAAACTATTGCAAAGGTGGTAGTGTTAAGTTTGGTAATGACAAACCATGTCCTATGAAAGGACAAGGATCAATAAAAATAATTGATAAGATCACATGTGACAATGCCTATTGGGTTGAAGGACTAAATTTTAATTTTTTAAGTGTTGCTTAGTTGAATACTTCTGGGTACTGAGTTGAGTTCCATCACATAAAAGCTAAGCTATTTGATGCTTATGGTGAACTGATTGGAAGTGGAGAACAGACAAGAGGTAATTTGTTCTATCTAGATTTATCTAATGAGACATGTTTGTTTGCACAATATGATGATATATGGTTATGGAATAAGAGGTTATGTCATGTGAACTTGACAATTTGGTAAACATTAGTAAGATGAAAAGAGTAAGAGGGTTACCAAGATTGAAGAAACCTGATAATGTTATGTGTAAGAAATGTCAGTTGGGAAAAGTGACAAAGTCTAGTTTTAAGAGAAAAACCTATACTTCTAATAATTTTTTGGAATTGGTTCATACTGACCTTTGTGGACCTATTGGTGTGCAAAGTTACCGAGGTGATAAATTTTTCATATTGTTTGTTGATGATTACTCTAGAATGATGAATGCAATGTTTCTCAAAGAAAAATCTCATGCTTTTCAGCTGTTTAAGTGGTATTTGGAAAATGTTGAAAAAGAGAAAGGTAAGAACTTGAGGTGTCTGAGATCTGATAGAGGAGGAGAGTTTATACCTAATGAGTTCAACCTATTCTAAAATGATAGAAGAATTAAAAGATATATGTCTTCTCCAAGGACTCCCCCACAAAATGACATAGCCGAGAGAAGGAATAGATCAATAATGGATTGTGCTAGAACACTGATGATAGAAAATAATGTTGCACAAAAGTACCAGAGAGAAGTTGTAAGAACATCAGTCTATACCTTGAACCGAGTACAAGTCAAGAAAGGTACTGATATTACACCTTATGAGTTATGGTATTGTTATGCACCTAATGTAAAATATTTTAAAGTTTTTGGGAGAAAATACTATATACTGAAGGACAATAGAAATTGAAAACTTGATGCTAAGAGTGACGAAGGCATATTCCTAAGTTATTCCACTAAGAGCAAGGCATATAACTGTTTGAATTCTATCACTAACAAAGTTGTGCAAAGTGAAAATGTTAGAATTGATGAATATGCATAAAATAATGAAGTGAAATGCAAGCAAGAACCTGCAGATTACAAATCTTTTGTTTACATGAACAAAGGAGAGCACTGCAGTTTACCTGAACCATAAAAAGAAGTTATCGAACAACAGAATGACACTTTCAAGAAACAACAAGAGAATGCCGAGTTACAGAAAGACATTGCCGAGCATCAGGAGGAAACTGTCGAGTATTCTGAGAATGAAACAAAAACACTAAATGAACCTAAAATTAAATTTAATGATGAATCTAAGGATGAAAAACAAGAGAAAAGAAGACAAGAGCCTGTACTAGAAAAATATGTAAGAAGACATCATAAACTAGATCAAATTATTGGAGATAAAGAGTTAGAGGTCATGACAAGAAGAAAATTGAAAAATCAAACATGTTTATTGTGTGAATTTGAGCCAAAATCAATAACATATGCTTTAGGTAATGAAGATTGGATACAAGCCATGAATGAAGAAATTGAACAAATTGAGGAGAAAAAAACCTAGACACTAGTACCTAGACCAAAGGACTAAAATGTTATTGGAACAAAGTGGGTATTTAGAAATAAGTTGAATGAACATGGAGAAGTTATAAGAAATAATGCTAGACTGGTATGTAAAGGTTACACACAAGAAGAAGGAATTGACTATGGTGAGATGTTTTCCCCAGTTGCAATATTGGAAGGAGTTAGAACTCTACTGGCTTATGCATCTTACAAAGGATTCAAAGTATATCAAATGGATGTCAAATCAACATTTCTGAATGGAATACTAGAAGAAGAGATATACATAGAACAAGCTAAAGGATTTTTTGATTCAAGCAAGAAGAATATGGTTTGCAAGCTACATAAAGAATTGTATGGATTGAAGCAAGCCCCTAGAGCATGGTATGAGAGATTACATAGTTACTTAGTTAAGATTGATTTTATAAGGACAAATGACAACACTAATCTGTACTTTAAATCTGAGAAGGTAAAGGGATATTATTAGCTGAAATATTTGTTGATGATATCATATTTGGTGGACAAGATGTTCTATGCCAATTATTTGCAAAAGAGATGCAAACTAAATTTGAGATGTCCATGTTTGAAAAGATCAAATTTTTTGTTGGTTTGCAAGTTTATCAGATGAAGAAAGATATCTACATTACACAATCTAAGTATATCAAGGAGATACAGAATTTTTTTGGCATGGAGGACTCTAGACCTATAAGTACACCTATGAATATTGGAAAAAAACTTTCAAAGATAGATGAGACAACTAAAGCAAATCAAACACTGTATAGATCAATGATTGGAAAACTATAGTATGTTTTCCATAGAAGACCAGATATTTCATTAGTAGTTGGGATTGTTGCAAGATTTTATGAAAATCCTAAAGATAGTCACTTGATGGTAGTGAAAAGGATTCTAAGATATTTGAAAGGAATAGAGGACTATTGATTATATTACAAGAAGAATGAGAAGTTTGAACTAAAATTTTACACAGATGCGGATTGGGAAGGTAATGTTGATAATAGAAAGAGTACATGTGGAGTTGCATTCTTTTTAGGAAAGAGATTAGTCTCTTGGACAAGCAAGAAATAGAACTGTATTTCTCAATCTAAAAGAGAGGCTGAATATGTCGTAGCAGCAGTGAATTGTTCAAACATAGTGTGGATCAAGCAATTGTTGAAAGGTATGAAGGAAGAAATCATAGAACTAGTTGTTATTTTTTGTGATAACACTAGTGTTATTAATATTTAAAAGAACCTTGTGATGCATGCAAAGACCAAGCATATTGCTATCAATTATCATACTTGAGAGAACTGGTACAAGACAAAAAAGTAAGACTTGAATATGTTAATACAAAGGAACAATTGACAAATATATTTACTAAAGCTTTACCTAAGGATGCTCATGAGTATCTAAGAGGAAAACTAGGGGTGATTCCCCTATCTGAGGCTAACTAGGATCATAAGGATTGATTGCATCAAATGTATTACATAGAATATCTGACAGATTGATGCAAAAAGTGGTCACACTTTAGGTGTTGCCTGAAGCTGTGAAGTGTTAAGAAAATGAAGTTGATCAGTCATAAGCAAGATGACAGCGGGAGAATAGAATTCATAAACTTGACATAGAGATATCTACATAATGAAAATGTATGTCTTTGGTATTGTTGTCAAAGAGGGAGATATATATAAGAGAAATTAGTAAGGAAACAAAGAGAGAGATATACTATGAGGGATATATTCAGATAAGTTATAGAGAGAAATCTATCCAAGAGGGAAAAATCATTTGTATTGGAGAGAATCAGAATGAAGCTAAGGACATTAATGAAAATCTATTTACAGAACACACTTTTTGGATTTTTTGGGAACCTTGCATATGTTGTTTGTTTGGATGTGTTTTCCATCAATGCCAAAGAGGGAGATTGTTAAAAACTACAATTGAAATAATTGTTATATTTCCATTGATGTCAAACCTTAACTGGTAAGACAGTTGCTAACTTGTAAAGTGCCATATCAATTTATTGATGAAGAAGATTTGAAAAGGAGAGATAAGAAGAAGACTCGGTGAAATGGCTGAGTTATGTGAAACTACAATGGGTACTTGATGAGATCACATCTTGACAAGGTAATATATTGTTAATCTTAAGTCTAATTAAAGTTTGGATGACTACAAGATTAGTCTTGACCGAGTTAAAAAGTAGAATTTTAAGAAACATAAGTTCATAATAGTTTGTGCTTATTGATGCGAGTGTCGACCGAGCGACAGTACATGCCGAGCAAAATTTAGTATCGACAGAGCATTAGTATTTTTTGAGTGTCAGTAAATTACCGAGTTATCTAGTGATGACCGAGCGCTAGAATAGAGTATTGACTGAGTGTTAGTATTATGTCAATTTGAGAGAGATTTAAGACCCTAGCCGACATGGTTGATTTTCTTGGGATGTGTGAAGCATATTTAAGATAAGGATGATTGTTGTGGAGAACTAAATGAGCATTTAATATATGTTTAACTATTTTTTATGTATGGATTCAAGGAGTTTTAGGATGTATTCTAGAATGTAGATGGAAATGAAATGTTGGAAGGATTTGTTGGATTTGACCTAACCCTAAGATCTACGGTGATGATTAAGATGCAATAGATCAAGCTACCTGATCAGAGAGGTATAAGATTAACCTAATTGTGGGTTAAGTGAGTGTGTGGTATGAGGTTAATTTAGTTGATTGACATAATCTAAGCAGAAAGAAGAAAAGGCTGAAGAGAGCAGTACAAGTCTGCACAATGATGATTATTTGAAGGATTTCCAAGCAGATATGAGTTATAGAGATGAAAATGAAGGCCATTTAGTGAATTAGAATTTGAGCTATAATTGGATCTGTATTTGCAAAGTGAGTTGTAAGTTTCAGATCACAATTTTCTCTTACTTTCTAACCATTGTATCAGTTGCAAAATCCTTTTAAACAAGGTTGAGATAACAATCATATTGCTAAATCCTTCAATCAAGGTGACATTCTAATGGAATGGTCTAAGCCCTCTAACAAGGCTCACTTTTAACAGGGTGATTAAATCCTTGAACCAGGTCACATTTAATAGTGTGTATTGTAACCTTTAACAGGGTTGGATTTTCACAGAGCTCACTTTATAAGAGTGAAAATTGGTAGCTTGTTACTGGTGGTTTTTGATGAACTATAACTGATTAAATGTTTGAAGATGTTAATTTGATGATCACCAAGACACATAAAGTTAATGCAAGGTGTTAAATCAATTATGTATTATATTTTCATTTATGTCAACTTGATATAATCTATATGGTCATGGACATACTACTAAAGAATTCAAAGAACCAATGAATCAAAGGCTATGCTATCAATAATGCATAAAAGTTAAGTATTCACAAAGTGAATATATACACCAATGGAGTGCACACCAATAGATAGAGTAAACCAACAAGAGAAAACTCACATTGTTACCCGATGAGAAAAAGAACAACATTATCGACGAGCAAAGTCACAGTGTTACCCAACGAGCAAAGCATAATGTAACCCAACGAACAAATTTACAGTGTTGCCCGATGGATAGACAATAGGATGGAGATCCTGAAGACAACTGAAGTCACACTGAAGGAACATTCAGTTGTCACCGATGACTAACTAAAGTATTGACTGATAGAACAGAGAGTTCAAAAATGACAAAATGCTTAGTTGTCAAGAGCTAAATATAGAATTAACTGGTACTTATCATTGTTTTAATAGACAAGATAAAGCCAGAGATAAGTAAAGGATTTAAAGCTACTTTGTCTAATTGGAAAGAAGATCTCTATGAGATAAAACTGGAGTTTTTCTTTAAATCTTGTGGGCAAGAATTGTGGAGCACGCCAAGATCAAGAAAGTCATGAAACGGTGAAATCATGTCTATATAAGAGACAAGATTATTCAATATGAATAAGGGAGTGACAAGAGAATAGATGCTAAAGAGATTCTAAAGGAGAAGAAAGTCTTCATTCAGACCTGATCAATCAAGCAGAGGAAAGAACTAAATTTTGCAAACACCAATGAACAATGATACAACATCACAGAGCATAACAATGTAGAGGAAAGGTATTGAATTTATAACATTGATTAGAAAGGTAATGCACTTACAATAGATCTGAAAATCTGCAATTCTAGTTGTATATGTGAACAAATCAATTTACTTTTTCAGTTTAACCATTGAAGCATCAAGTCTCTTAACCGAGTAGGACTTAAAAGTCTTTTGTAATTGAGATACATTCCAAAGAGTATAAAAAAGTTTGATCATACAAAGTAGCATTGGATATGCCCGATACCTATTGATAGGCCAAGAGAGTGTTTGATTAAGGATGGTAGCATTAGATGCCAGATACTAAGTGACAAAATTTTCATTTAAATCCTCTAACATGGTCACACCTAATAGTGTGTTTGTAACCTTTAACAAGGTTGGCTCTTCACTGAGCTCACTTTAGAAGAGTGAATATTTGGGGTACCAGTCCCAGTGGTTTTTCCCTTAACAGGGTTTCCATGTTAAAAATCCATGTGTCATGTGTCTATGAGTCATTACTTTATTGTTTTTATTTCACATAAGTAAATCTGGATTGATCGGTATACACTAGTTATTTACTGTGTTTCGGTAAATAGAAAGACTGCTTATTGGTAAACATACACTAGAAGGTTTTACAAAGAATTCCAACAAGTAGTAATTTTATATAAGTATTTCAAGGCATTCATCTTACTGGACTAAAGATGACTATAGGTATAATTTTTTGGTACTAATTTTTAAGGGTTGATTATTGGAATACTTTTGAGGTCACTGATTCTCCCCCCCTCTCAATTATTACTAACAATTTTTCCCATATTGGGTTTCCACGTTAAATCCTCGTGTCACACTTGTGTGAATGTTATTTGATGTTTTCTATTGTTAAGAGATTTATATTCTGCAAGTTGGTTACATTAGGACAGTAAACTTCAAGTTTAAATTATTGATTATATGCTATAGAGACCGAGTGGATAAATGAGTGGATCTGAGTTGGTTGAATTGTTTTAAAGTTTAATTGGTACATCTGGACCTTGGATAAATGATTCACCCCCTCTTCTTAGTTATTCTAAATCATTCTAACATGGCCTTGCTAGAGGACTTTAAACACTCTTTTAGAATGTCACATACTGTTGGAAACTATAATTGAGACAATTTTTATATTGCCATTGATGTCAAACCTTAACTAGTAAGACAATTTCTATCTTGTAAAGTCCCATATCAATTGATTGATGAAGAAGATTTGAAAAGGAGAGATAACAAGAAGACCAGGTGAAATGGTTGAGTTATGTGAAACTATAATGGGTACTTGATGAGATCACATCTTGACAAGGTAATATATTATTTATCTTAAGTCTATGTAAAGTTTGGATGACTACAAGATTAGTCTTGACAGAGTAACAAAGAAAAAGATTAAGGAACTTATGTTTGTGCTGAGTGATGTGAGTGTCGACCGAGCACCAGTATATGCCGAGAAAATTTAGTGTTGGCCGAGCATCAGTATTTTCTGAGTCTTAGTGAATTACCTTGTTATCTAGTGATGACCAAGTGACATAATACAATATTTACCAAGTTTCAGTATTATGATAGTTTGAGAGAGATTTGAGATCCCAGCCGACATAATTGATTTTATTGGGATATGTGAAGTGTATTTAAGATAGGGATGATTGTTGCAAAGAATTAAATGAGAATTTAATATATTTTTAACCATTTTATGTATGGATTAAAGGATTTTTAGGATGTATTCTATGATGTAGGTGGAGATGAAATGTTGGAAGGATTCGTTGGATTTGACCTAAACCTAAGATCTATGGTGATGAATAAGAAGAAAAAGATCAAGCTACCTGATTAGAGAGGTATAAGATTAACCTAATTGAAGGTTATGATCATGTAGTATGAGGTTAATTCAGTTGATTGGGAAAATCTAAGCCAAAAGAAGAAAAGGCTAAAGAGACCAGTACATGACTTCTGAGTGGTGATTGGTTCAAGGATTTATGAGAAGATCTGAGTGATAGAGATGAAAATGAAGGCTAGTTAATGAATTATCATTTGAGCTATAATTGGATCTATATTTGCAAAAGTGAGTTGTATTTTTCAGATCACAATGTGCTATTACTTTCTAACCATTGTATCAGTTGCAAAATCCTTTTAAACAAGGTTGACCTAACAATCATATTGTTAAATCCTTTAATCAAGGTGACATTATAATGGAATGGTTTAAACCCTCTAACGTGGATCAATTCTAATAGAGTGATTAAATCCTTTAACCGAGTCACATTTAATAGTGTGTATTGTAACCTTTAATCAGGTTGGATTTTCACAGAGCTCACTTTAGAAGAGTGAAAAATTGGTAGCATCTTACTAGTAGTTTTCCCATATTGGGTTTCCATGTTAAATCCTGGTGTCATACTTGTGTGAATATTATTTGATGTGTTAAGAGACTTATATTATGCAAGTTGGTTACATTAGGACAGTAAACTACAAGTTTATATTATTGATTATATGCTATAGAGACTGAGTGGATTATTGAGTGGATTTGAGTTGGTTGAAGTGTTTGAAAGTTCAATTGGTACATCTAGACCTTGAATAACTAATTCTCCCCCCTCTCAGTTATTCTAAGTCATTCTAACAATTGGCTTCAAAGATTTTTGGTGCTTGTAGAGAAACGTTTGAAGTTACTTGAAGCTAAAGATCAAAATGTATAAAAAGGAGGTACCAAGGTTGAACAAAGAGAAATTCCCTACATGGAAAATTTTGATGAAGCTACACCTAGCTAGAATTGGAGATGCTGCAAATACTATGTGGAAAATGATTACATAATAGTGTCTACTGTTATGATAGCTCAACAAATGAAAGAAAAATAACAATACAACATAGCAATGTTGGAGATTGCATCAACCCTAAGCTATTCTGAATTTGAAGACATAAAAGATTGCAAAACAAAAAAAGAAATGTGGGATACAATGTCAACTATCTATGGAGGTGATACAAATATCTTGAGAGCCAAATCTGAAAGCTTGAGAGGTAAGTTTGATGAAATGAGAATGCAAGACGGTGAAACTATTGTTCAGTATTGTAGCCGAGTTAAGGAGGTTGTAAATGCTATTAGAGGAGCTAATGAAACTATCAGTGATGATACAATTATTAGCAAGGTACTGAGAACCTTAAATCCTATATATGTTACTAGAGGATCTGCTATACAAAAATTGAGATGTACTCCTGGTATCAACTTAACTTTGGAAGGTCTAGTTGGTAGACTTACTGCTTTTGAAATGTCAAATTTTGATAATTTCACTCCTAACCATGTTGATTCTGCATTCAAATGACAATTGACTCTTGATAAATAAAAGAAAGGAAAATAAAGACATGTGAATAGTGATAGTGAAACTTCTGATGAAGATCTTGATGATCTTGAAGCACTTATGTCTAGAAAATGACCAAGAGGAAGAGGAAAATTCAAAGGTAAACTTCCTATAATCTTTTTTTCATGTTAAAAAGTTGGCCATATTGCTGCAAGATGCCTCGATGGGAATGACAAGGATGAGAGAAGAGAAAGAAAGTACAAAGACAAAAGGGATGATAGAGATTTCAGAAGGTATAAGTAATATAAGGATGAAGGAAAGAAATTCAGCTATATTTCTGAAGAAGAAACTGATAGTGAATCTGATAAATTTGATGACAGTGATATAGAAGTTGTTTATGTTTCTATGAAAGATCATTATGATGAAGATGATAAAACTACATGTATTTCATATATGAGTAAAGTTGATAGATGGATAATTAATAGTGGTTTCTCACATCACATGACTGGTGACAAAAGTAAATTTGAAACCTTAAACTATTGCAAAGGTGGTAGTGTTAAGTTTGGTAATGACAAACCATGTCCTATGAAAGGAAAATGATCAATAAAACTAACTGATAAAATCATATGTGACAATGCATATTGGGTTGAAGGAATAAAATGTAATTTGTTGAGTGTTTCTCAGTTGAATACTTCTGGATACCGAGTTCAGTTCCATCATAGAAAAGCTAAGATTGTTGATGCTACTACTGAACTGATTGGAAGTGGAGAGCAAACAAAAGGTAATTTCTTCTATCTAGATTTATCTGATGAGACATGTTTGTTTGCACAATATGATGATATATGGTGATGGCATAAGAGGTTATGTCATGTGAACTTTGACAATTTGGCAAACATTAGTAAGATGAAAAGAGTACGAGAATTACCAAGATTGAAGAAACCTGATAATGTTATGTGTAAGAAATGTCAGTTGGGCAAAATGACAAAGTCTAGTTTTAAGAGAAAAACCTATACTTCTGATAATATTTTGGAATTGGTTCATATTGACCTTTGTGGGCCTATTGGTGTACAAAGTTTCTGAGGTGATAAATATTTCATACTGTTTGTTGATGATTACTCTAGAATGATGACTGTAATGTTTCTCAAAGAAAAATCTGATGCTTTTTTAGTTGTTTAACTGGTATTTGGAAAAAGTTGAAAAAGAGCCAGGTAAGAACTTGAGATGTTTGAGATCTGATAGAGGAGGAGAGTTTATATCAAATGAGTTCAACTTATTTTGCAATGATAGAGGAATTAAAAGATAGATTCTAATCCAAGGACTCCCCCATAGAATGACATAGTTGAGAGAAGGAATAGATGAATAATGGATTGTGATCGAACACCGATGATAGAAAAGAATGTTGCACAAAAGTACTAGAGAGAAGTTGTAAGTACAATAGTCTATACCTTGAATTGAGTATAAGTCAAGAAAGGTACTGATATTACACCTTATGAGTTATGGTATGGTTATGCACCTAATGTTTGGGAGAAAATTTTATATACTGAAGGACAATAGGAATGGAAAAATTGATGTTGAGAGTGATGAAGGCATATTCCTAGGTTTTTCCACTAAGAGAAAAGTGTATAAGTGTTTGAATTCTAACACTAACAAAGTTGTGGAAAGTGCGAATGTTAGAATTGATGAATATGTAGAAAAGAATGAGGTGGAATGCAAGCAAGAAGCTGAGGATTATAGATCTTTTATTTATATGAATGAAGAAGAGCTCAATAGTGTGCCTGAACCAGAAAAAGAAGTTGTTGAACAATAGAATGATGCTGTTGAGAAACAACAAGAAAATGGCACATTACAAGAAGATGTTGCCGAGCATCAGGAGGAAACTGCCAAGTAATATAAGAATGAAATATAAGCACAAAATGAACCTAAAATTAACTTTGATGATGAATTTGAGGATGAACATCAAGAGAAAAGAAGCCTAAATCATACACTAGAAAAATATATAAAAAGTCATCATAAACCAGATCAAATTATTGGAGATAAAGATTCAAAGGTCATGACAAGAAGCAAATTGAAAAATCAGACATGTTTATTGTGTGAATTTGAGCCAAAATCAGTGAAATATGCTTTAGGAAATGAAGATTGCATACATGCCATGAATGAAGAAATTAAACAAATTGTGAAGAATAAAACTTGGACACTAGTACCTAGACCAAAGGACAATAATGTTATTGGTGTATGAGTTAATTTTGGCCTTCTCAATCAACCACACACTTCAACATAGTCCTTCTTCACTAAGAACAAACAAGACTAAATATGAGTTATTCATCCTGCCTACCTGTGTGATTCGACCTGTTGCCTTCTATCTAGATGGGGTTTTGAAATTTGCTCTCAGGACGAGAGTCTCACAACTATGGACCATCTAAGAACGAAGGATTTAATCACGATAAGTGAAATGCAATGCAAAGATTATGCTAATGAATTGAAATATGAGATATCATCTAAATATGAATGCTAAATGCCATTATTCTAGAAATTGAAGCTATTCTATTTGCAATATGAAATTAATCTATATGATATTAGCAAGAAATGAGACAACAATTCAGTATTCTAACAATGCAATTTTGAGTAAAGTTTTCAGGGGATAATCAGGGGTAATCAGGGGGTTTGAATGAAGAAAGAGGGTTCTTTTATAAACCCTGAGAAGATCAGAATAGAAACTTTCCTGTTTTGAAATAAAACAACTAGAAAAGCCAATTAAAAACATAAATCTTTATTGAAAAGAATTCAATAAATTGTTTTCTTCCTGTTTTAACTGTTTTATCTCTTTGATTTAATATTGTTTTATTTGAATTAAATTGTTTTATTTCTCTTTAAAGCACAATTAATTCAAAGTTT
>MU214842.1:236706-264311 GCA_018584345.1 Thuja plicata | reverse complement strand
GGTTTTAGGGTTCCATTGACGCACAAATGGTTTAGGGAATTATCCATTTCCAAAGTTCCTATTTCTTGAACAGTGCATTTAAAATGAGTGCGAATATCATTAATGAGGAGTACCTTGGAAGGAATTTTAGACTAAGCTCCATTTGGGTCGAGTGATTCTGCTATGGCCGGCACGAGTTTGAGATATACTCATTAAGGAATTATTCGTTGATGATGCATGGCTATGGTGGGCCAAGATGAGCTCATTGGGTAAAGTAAATACCGATCAAGTGGGTTTTGATCGGACGGACAACGTATTGCCTTAAAGGAAAAGTAATTGAGATCTAGTCATTAAGCCATTACACTCGGCTAACATGTAGCACATAAAACATCATTGATTTCAGGTAGAGAAAGGCAGTTAAAGGAGCATCAAGTTAATTAAGATCTAATAGTATACTTAATTTCTTAAAGCGGATATGCAGTCAATCTAGATTCAAGCCATTACGCTTGGCGAGCATGTGTCCTTCTAGTTAAGTGGGACATGCAGTTGCGAAGCTGAGGATAAAATAAAGGTTAGTCAAGTTAGTTTTGATCTAACGGTGGGTGTAAATCCTTAATCCAAAGATGAAGGGAAGATATTTATCAAGGCATTGCACCTGTGCAATGCGTGGTTGATTTGATCTCGTGCTCATGGGTTTCTTAAAGGATATCGACGGTGGTGTTTTAAAGGCCAATAAAGTTTGACTCTCAACCATCTGATTTGTGTTCTGTGCCACCTGTAGCCATTTGTATTTAAATTAAAATATTTAAATATTGGTTTAGAAGGGTTTCATGGTGGTCGGCTGATATTTTGTCTCAAAGCCATAAATATCATGATATGTTCTTATGGGTTGACGATGCACAACTGTTGAAAACCAAATGGATAGAAATATGATATGCTAGAATGTATTAATGTCCAGAGTTGATAGATAGAATTTTATAATCAAAGGATAAATGCATATAGCGACACTGGTCTCTTCTGCATTTATGTTTAGTTGCTCTCCATGTTATGCCATGAAATTTTTTGCATGTTCAGGGTACTGTGCTCACATCCATGGATTAGGGAAAATTTATTGCAGATTAGATTGCATAGGTTGAAGAGAAGAGATAGGGTTTCAAATTGACAACATAATTAAATTCTTGACATGATTGGTTGTAAACCCTAACCCTAAATGGTCCTAATCTTGTAGAATTCTTATTCCTATAAAAGAATATTCAAGACAATTTAGAAAGGGTTGGAGAATTGGGAAAGTAGAAGGCATTAGGCTTATACTTGTTTCTAGTCTAGGATATAACATATGTATTTTCATATTGTATTAAGATAGGATTGAAAGTTCTTTCATCTTTTGCATATTTTCATATTGCATATTTCCTTGTCATACTGATTCAGGAACTAGTTTCATCATACTTAATATAAGTTGTTTTAGATTTGAGTCTCTCCTTTGTGTTATCTATTGAGTTGTAAGTTTTCTGGCTTACTGTATAAGTCTTGCTTATGCACATGTGCATTCCATAGGTATTTGATCTTAGATCAAATTAAAATCCTTTGGATATTATATAAATTCTACTTGTATATCTACTTAAGGATCTTGTAGTGTGTGATCTGAGAGTTCTTATGTTTATGGCTTTGAATCTTTGCCAATAAGGTGTTTCAGTTTCAGTATTGTATTGATAATTTAGACCAATAGATAAGGCATTGATCTAGAATTAGTATTTCTATTGAGATACATATCTGAAGTGGTTTGGCTATATTCTTTCCCACAAATTTAAATCAAACTCATTACCAAAGTTCTTTACATTTATAGTTGTTATTCTTATTCCACCAATGGTAGTGGAGAGTCAATGAATGCTAGGTTGGTATTTAGTACTTACTTACCATTTATCTGTTGTTCAAATCTAGAAGTAGAAGGTGTTGTAAATAATTGAGTTAAATAAGTTGTTTCAGATTTGAGTCTCTCCTTTGTGTTATCTATTGAGTTGTAATTTTTTTGGCTTAATGTATAAGTTTTTATTATGCATATGTGCATTCCATAGGTATTTGATCTTAGATAAAATTAAAATGCTTTGGATATTATATTGATTCTACCTAGATATCTACTTAAGGATCTTGTAGTGTGTGATCTGAGAGTTCTTATGTTTATGGCTTTGAACCTTTGCCAATAAGGTGTTTCAATTTTAGTATTGTATTTATAATTTAGCCCAATGGATAAGACATTGATCTAGAATTAGTATTTCTATTGAGATATATATCTGAGGTGGTTTGGCTATATTCTATCCCACAAATTTAAATCAAACTCATTTCCAAAGTTCTTTACATTTATAGTTGTTATTCTTATTCCACCAATGGTAGTGGAGAGTCAATGAATGCTAGGTTGGTATTTAGTACTTACTTACCATTTATCTGTTGTTCAAATCCAGAAGTAGAAGGTGTTGTAAAGAATTGAGTTTAGTCTGGATTATGTGCACCTGCCTTAGTTTTGCAGAGCCAGAAGTGCAGAGGGTAGTATTGACCCTATAGTTGGTCCAGTTATCTTACAAAGCTTTCATACTTGGAGCTAACCACTCCTAACATCAATCTTAAGATATATTGGTTTCTTTTTGTAGCGTAATAGTTTTAAAAACCAACAAGATGGCGACTTTGCTGGGGAACTAATGCAGTAAATTGTCATAACTAGCCAGTAAGTTGATCATTGGATGCATATAGCTACTCAAGTTTAGTCCTTTGTCATATGTGTAACCACCTGAGTTTGGTCTGTTCCAACTATGGACCGTATTTTCCCTAAGTGTGATTATACCCTCGATTATGTCCAAATGACCCTATTACTGCTTGGCATAATTCTTCAAATCAACTTAATGTCCTAGGTGATTTTTATCACTAATTTATATTAACTATTATAGCCATATGATTCAAATCAATTCAAATCATTTAAATCAAACCAAATTCAAACATGGCTATAATATTTAGTTATAAAGGAATTAAATAAATACCTAAATCAATTATCCACTTGCAAATAACCCATTCCCCTTGCCTATTTAATTTAATTAAAATAGCTATAGTCCCCTAATTATTAAAAAGCAATTAAATTTTTTAAATAATTAATTCCTATATTTTTGAATGAATTAAATAAGTTTAATTCATTTAATTAATATTCTCCTAAACCCCAAACCTAACCTATCTCAACCACTTCTAACCTGGGTTCTAACCCTTCTCAACCCATTCACCCTTGCTAATCTAATCCTAATCCTAATTCTACCCTAACCCACCTCCTAATGTTGTCACATTCCATTAAGAAATGCTTAGCAACTCAACCCACTTGAGAAAGTCCACTTTCTCAAGCTTGACTTCCTTAAGGTCCACCTTCTCAAGCCACCCTCTTACACCCTCCCCATACGTCTTTAAGGCTTTCATTAATGCCTCATTAATGAAGATGCCTTAAGCCTATGTCTCTCCCATGCCTTATTAATGCCTTGGCAATTAATGGTTCTTACACCTCAATTAATTAGTCCCTTAACTCATTAATTCACCTTGTCCCCCCCCTCTCTCTCTCTCTCTCATTCTTCTATAAATAGAAGCCATTTTTTGAGAGTAAAGAAGCCTTCACCTCATATTGAAAATGCAATGTTATGCTGTTAGATTAATCTTAGACACATATTTCACTTTTTATTTCATACTTTTGCATTGTTCTTATTTCCATTCTTAGAGCTAGAATGTATGCTTTCTCTTCATTTAACTTGTTTTAAACTAAAATCCTTCATGCTAAGTAGTATATGTCACTGATTATAGCATAATCTAAGGACTATTATGTTACTAATCACACTCTTCTTAGTTAGAAGGAAATAAGTCAATATTAGGTGGTTTTACATGCTTGTCTAACCTTTTTGAGCTAATGCAATGATCTATTGTCGTGTTGTGTCTCTCTTATTAGGTACCAAATATACACACACATTTCTGGCACCCACCGAGGGGCAATATTTCCAATTTGTCCTCATGTTCTAACACTTTTTCACTAATTTGCATGCCCAAAATTCTATTACAGGCTCATTTTTGACCATTTTGGATTGCGTCCAGGATACGCTATCGCACCGCAGAAAATGAGGCTCTCATCCATGATTTCCTTGGTCATTTTCAGTTTAGGCTCACATCTGGGGAACATTCAATCGCATCCGGGATGTTGGGTCACATCTGGTAATTTCTACAAAGTATCCAGGATGCTGGATAGCATTTGGTAATTTTTGCATAGTATCCGGGATGCTAGGTCGCATCTGGTAATTTCTGCATAGTATCTGGGATGCTGGGTCGCATCTGGTAATTTCTGAATAGTATCTGGGATGCTGGATAGCATCTGGTAATTTTTGCATAGTATCTGGGATGCTGGATAACATCTGGTAATTTCTGCATAGTATCTGGGACGCTGGATAGCATCTGGTAATTTTTGCATAGCATCTGGTTAAAATTATTGTGGTCTTCATTTACTTAATTCTAACGCTTAACTAGTTGTGTTTCATGACATCTTGAACAACTTAATTTATTGCAGGTTCTATTCAGGAGTTGGAAGACATTTCTAACGTGTGTGGTTGTAGGATTTTTCAATTGCTTTCAAATACTAACCCCTTTCAGAATTTTCCAAACTTAAGACCATTTCTCCACACTTGCTAAAACAACCAGCTAATATGCTCTTTTCCTTTTGAGGAAAACCAAAAAGTCAGACGTTGTCTTATCATTTGTGATGAAAATTGTGGTTAAATGAACAAGAAATCACATTGTATAATTCTTTTGGATCAGTAAATGAACAACACAAGTCACTAAATATTGCGGTTCAAAGAACAAGTTCAATCGTATAATTTCTTTTGGAATCAGAAATTGAACAAGCAAGTCATTAAATATTGTGGTTAATTGAACAATGAAACTTTCCTTTTCAAGCATCCTATTTTTCTTAAATAGGAACAAACTAAATCAAGCTCAACATAGATTGAAGGAATGAACTTTGCTTTACGTGTTTTGGGAGAAAACGGCTTAGATTAGGAGAGTATACTCTTCTTCTTTGGAAGAATAAAAAATCCAGACATCCAAAGCTCGCCAATCCTTTATACATTTACTTAAATAGTAGAGGGCCTTTCGATTGAGGAAAAAATCTCCCAGGAACGACCCAAGTGAGGATAGGTTTTTTGCCAACCCTTCCAACTCACTATAAATAATTTCTTCCTCGTAGGCTAAAGCCTCAGAAGATGGAGCTGGTTTTGTTCTTGGAATTTTGACATCATGCCTTGAACATGTCCAGGTATATGTAGAGCGGAGCTTCTTGAATCTTTCTTGCAATACTACATATATTCGGGTACTCATAGGGCTATACGCCTGAATTTTGCCTTGTACAATTCTATGGGGGACAGTTTCGAACGGATTGCCCAATAATCTACAACAACTTTAACTAAAAGAATTCTTTATTCATCCCTGAAAGGGTGATAATCTTTGTGCAAGGCAAAAAGTAATTGCCCCAAGACACTCGTCATATTGTGCCCTCACTTGCATTTGGAGTCGGCTAATACAACATCATGAATGGAGCTATTGCGTGCTTGGTGATAGTTGTATTCTGATTAGCATTTGAGTGTGTACCTAAGTCAACGAGAAAATATTTTCATCCTCCACATAGAGAATAGGAAAATATGAGTGTTTGTTTCACCCTCCTAACAATGCAAAACTATTTGATGTGTTCAAAAGATCATTAAAAGGATAAGCTCCTCAAAACAATAAACAAATTTCAAACCCTGGAGTACAAGTGTTTTTCACACCTTACGACACCTCTTCACACAATATGGAAACAAGAAACTTCACGCACTTCAAAAATGAACTTTTTAGAACTGACCAAAACTAACAAAGACATCATAAGATCACATCTTTTATTTCCCAAGTCACATACAGTGTTTAGGATCACATTTGGTATTCTGGATCACATTTAGTCAGCACATAGTCGCATCCAAATTTTAGGAACGCATCTGGTACCATCAGAGGCTCGCATCTGGGAGCTCGCATTCAAGATAGTGGGTACTTGTAGGATTTTTTCTTAGGAAGTCTAAGTTGATTTGGATACCCTTTTTTCTCTTCAATCTGGTCTGATTGCTTTTACTGATCCATCTATCACTATTTCACAACTTGCTTTTAAATCTAACTTGCATGTCCTTTTGGATCTTCACAATTGGTCCTGAATTGTGTGGATTTTACAATCAGCAAAACAACTTGATTCCCAGATCACTATTAGGGCACTCTAGCACCCTCTGATGCTGGAGTCACTTACTTCAAACAATCAACTCTCATTGGTTCCCAGCTCTCTATCAGGGCATTCTAACCCTTTGACGCTGGAATCAATCACTTTGAAACTTCAAAACCAAACTGACACATTTGGGGACAATTTGGAAATCCTTTTGGCACCATTTCAAGACTTTGATCAAGACAATCTTATGATGGCTGACAACAAATGGGATGCGCCCTATGGTTTTAATAACAAGGAAGAAGATATTCTCATTAAGACCCTATCTAAGAAAATGCAAGCTTTGCAATCTGAAATTCAAGACTTAAAGGAAGAAAAGGATACCTCATCAAGTAGGTCTTCACTAAGATCAATCTTTCCTCTTCTCTATGAGCATGATGCACACATGTATTCACATTCTTCAAGTAAGAATAAACCTACTCATGGTAACCCTTTATTTGATGAGGAGATTATGTCACAGGATCATGTTGATCCTATCTTTGATGAATGTCCTCATAAACTTGAATCCAACATCTCTTTGGAGAATTCAATTGGATCTACATGTACAAGGAATAGAACATTTATTCCTTTGAGACAACCTTATACAACAATGCTAGCAGAGCTTCTTGAAAACAATCTCATCACATTTGGCGATACTAGGGGATTATCAAATGAAGATACCAATCTCAAGCATGATCAAAATTATGAACCTATGTCTAGAAATGAGCTACATGCTACTTCTACTTCTTCCACTATTCCTCCATTTGACAAAGCCTCAAGGATATCCAAATATCCTCCATCACACAAAGATCCTAATGCTTTTCAAGATAACTATGTCTACTCTCAAGGGCTACCTTTAAAAGAAATCCAAGCTAATCTATATCTTGCAGCAAGTACATTCCATGCTCCTAAGATCAAAGACCCTAAGATTTCATGTACTTCAAAGCCTATTTTAGATAATTCCCCAACAATCCTTCAAGAATCCCTCATAAATATTAAAACTCCTATCTTTTCCTTTGGAGTGGAACCATGTCAAGAGGATAATAAAAAGAACAAAGAAACAAGTCTTACTAATGATCAAGATCAAGACATTATCCTATCCCCTCCAACATTTGACGAAGATCCCATCTCCCTACAATCTGAAGATGATCCCCTTGTATCTTTTCATTTCTTCCAAGAAGATATTCTTCCATCTCAAAAGCTACATAGCCCTCCATCTCCAAAGCAAGATCTTAATACTTCTAAAAATTCTATTGAAAATCAAGAGCAAAGTACTCTTCCTGCATTATACAAAGACCCTTGTCAAGATCAACACGTTCCATCATATTTTTCATATAAACCTCCATATCCACCTCAAAAAGACATTATTCCTCCAAATCCCTTACATTACAGTAAGTTGCCTCAAGCATCAAGGGTTCCAGTTAAAATGGCTCCTATCAAAGTTACACATGAACCTATCCGTATGAAGATGAATTTAAAACAAAAGATCCTTGGCTGGGAAGCTCACTCTAAAGATGTTGATACTCATTTCACACCTTATATTGCTCCATTTGCACACAAGAATCAACCTTCTCCATCTTCCAAATCTATCCTTGGTCCATATGTTCAAAAGTGAAAAGCTTCAAACCTTCCATCTATATTGGGTCCATATATCCCTCCATCCACTTATCCTATCTCCTATCAAGATCAATAGAAACATGCATCTTTGAAACCTCCATATCAACATGTCCATATGAACCATCCATATCAGCCTTATTCATCCACAAAGCCCAAGTCTTTTGGAAGAAATTTGGATGTCAAACAAAGAAATAAAAAATTCAAGAATCCACTTACATATGAAGATCACTATACATATGAATACAAAGAAAAAGGAAACATTCAAGAGACCACAAAGGTCCATGGAGAAGAACATAATATCAAAGAAAATATGGGTTCCTAAATCCATTATGGAAGAATTACATTCTAAATCATCCAAAAGAAAAGGAAAATCAAAAGTTATGTGGATTTCCAAGTCTCTCTTAAAAGGCTTGAACAAAAAAGAAAAATCAGAATTGGCATCCAAGCTTCCAAAGGCTTCCACTTCATCTTCTTTCACACATTGTCCATCTTAAAACTCTATTTTGGGTCCTCATGTCCCAAAATCCATCACCTTGAATACTTCCTGCATCTTGGGTCCTTGTATACCAAAATCCCTATCCATTCATACATCAAAAACTCAATCCATAAACTATCCTTCAAAGAGCGTGTTGATGTTGATCTTGTCACCTACTATCCTTCCATATTGGGTCCTCACATTCCTTCTCTTCCTCTCATCCAGTCCATTGCATAAAATCTTGGCTTCCATCTTCCTTATCCTCTATTTCACCACCCTATCAACATCTTTGAACATACTTTCAGTGTTCTTGGCCTATCATAGCATATCTTTACAAAAGAGCACTATCCCAAGAGAAAGATACATAAGTTCCTCCTTAAAATTAGAAAAAAAAAGAAGAAGAAGAAAAAGTGCCTTGGTGAAAACCTGGTAAACAAGTGCCTTGGTAGCAAAAGTAAAGAGAAATAGATTCATCCTATGGTGAAAACCACTTCTTATGGCACCTTCGATAAGTACCATGATGAAAACCTGGCAAACAAGCATCACGTGTAATTCCTCCTACTTGCACTCTTCACTTGGGGGAAATTTCCTTCCATCACATCTTCCATCCATTTTCCATTTAGTGATCTTGACAAGGTTGAGCCTATCCACGAACAAATTTCATATTGACATCTATAATCTTTCTCACTTGCTCTTGTCTATTGCACATTATCATGATCTTGCTTATCCCATGTCCCTACTCACTATCCTGGCATTAGTCCTATCAGTTGACCCCTTGGTCTTGATCAAAAGGAAGAACAAAATAAAATGAAAAACAAGTTATAAGAACTCTCTTGACATGTCCAGTCTTTTGGACTGCATGCTATCCTACATACTTTTCATGACATCAGGTCACTATCCTATCTAATATTTAGCACCGCTTCATGAGCCTACAATGCTATATTATTTTTACCTAGCTTGGGTAATCTTGAGGAGACTATCCTTGAGGGTGGCATTCACTTGCTTCCTCCACCGTTGCCAATCCACTTCTGAGATATCAATACATCTGTAACACCCTGCACATTTCTAGACATTGAGGGCACACAAATATGATCATGCTTGAGAATTGGTAATCTTTTACAAATCTTCTACACACTGGCTAGGACCTTATGTTATCACTGCTACTTTTGGGACCGGAGCTTATTAGTTAGTTGTACCTGAGGGAGACGTTCTTCCAGATCCTATCAACACTCTACATTTGAAGTGGTTCTATGCTTAATATTTGGCTAGCATAGCCTGTACAGAAAAAATTTCTTGCAAAATACCAAAAACATTCAGAAAATTGATCCTGAAGAAATTCAAAAATAGTGGGAAAAGTCCTTCAAAAAGGGTATCCTTGGTGAAAACCTAGTAAACAGGCACGTTGATACTACAAAAACATTCAAAAAGGCAAAAATAACAAAAAAATTGAAAAAGAGAAAAGTGCCTTGATGAGCACCTGGTAAAATAGGCATCTTGGTAGCAAAAAGAAAGAAAAGATCTTGCCAAGTGGTGAAAACCTAGCAATCAGGCATCGCTTGTGTTCTGCGCTCCATCTATCAATGCACTCTTGATACTAGGCTGTCATAATTTGGCCTATGCTCATACACTAGCTTTATTTACCTAAATGACTATCTTATCCTCACTTGGGATTTGTCTATCTTTACGTCTTAGGAATAAGTCATTCTGCACTGGGGGCATCTTTGTTGGCACAGTCAATTGTGGTTGCTAGGTTTCTCTAGGATAGTTTTCCTCATAGATGCAATGTTTCTTGATACATGAAAAACAATGTCACTTACCAAAACAAGGGTGTCTTTTCAAACATCACATACCCAGACACGACATTTACATTAACAGAGTTCCTACAAGACTATATTGGATCGCACATAGGAACAAATTATCCTTTCAAGGCACAGACATGGAACACCATATTTCTTGTATTACAATTTTCTAATTGATGAATCTTTATTGTGTTTGATAGATGAATGAAAAATTACTACTTAAACACAGTTGGATAATGGTTTGATTATGATTCTTTCATGTCCTGATGATGTTTTCAACTAGGGGCATCTAAGTAATTATAAATTTTATTTGATTGATTCAGAATTAATGATTTATTATGTCTTCTTAGTTGCTCAATGACGTTTGCGCAAAGATAAAGAGTCACAAGGATGGGGGGCATACTATTTTCTTGAATTTATGCATATGGTGATTGTTCCAAATGATCCTATAAATTTCACTTACACTTGAATGTTTATGGTAAGAGCTGCCACTATGGGTGGATAGCCGCATATATCTTGATCTTCGTTATGTGTAAACTACGGTGAGTTTGAAACAATTTCCTTGTCTGTTTTCTGATCAAGATTCTCACTAAGGTATATGAATCATAATGTACCAAAGGATATGAATTTTCAAGGTCATTGCAGGTCCAATATCTTGCCTTAATCAGAATCTGGTATATTAAAAGGAAGGTGACTATTTTGTCATCTTGGCTACTATGCCTTGATGCCTACATCAATTTCTGACATTTCAATAAAATATAGTATTTGTACTTTCATAATATCAGTGGGCATTAGTGATGGTTGTACTATCAGGTGGTATCCATTCTAAAAAATGCCCAATGATGATAAAAATGTTGCAATATTTGCTAATCAGTGACAAGTCCTAAGAGTCTACATATAGCTGCATTTAGAGATTGCATGATGTATTTATAACAGGAATAAAAGAATAAGGAATTTTGAGCTCAAAAATGATTTCTATCTTCTTCTAAATCCAAGTTAATTACATAATCAATGATTCCTGAAATCTCTGATCTATCAGGAACAAAATTGAACTCACATTTTCACGTAATAAACTTGGTACTTGTGTTTTTATTTTTAAATACACTATCTTTTTCCACTTCTACTACTTTATTCTTTCTTGCCCTGCCTGCTTCCTGCAAGTGCCACGTTCTTTCAATTGAGGGATTTTTATTCTTTTCCTTTGATTTCATTCCCGAGGGGGCATGATCACACTATTATCAATTAAATTTTTTCTCAAAACAACATCAAAATGACTTCGTTATCAAACTAGGGACATAACAGTTTCCTTGACTAAAGTTAGAACTGTTGGATAGAAAGCTTTGGTTCTCATGAGCTGGATATCTTATGTTTTCTCATTTTAGAAGATTTTTATTAAAAGATCCTAGCAGCTTCATACTGACTTTTTGAACAACAACCAAGTTTGGAATCAGTATTGTCAATTTTTGGATGAAAACCAAGTTCAGAATTGATATCTTTAAAATATTTTATTGATTTTTTGGACGACAACCAAGTTCAAAATCAATTCTATCAGTTTGGTTCAATCAAGTGCAAGACTGATCACATCAACATTTCATTTGACAGCAAAGAATGGGATTCTCAATATTTTCAAAGTTAAAATCAAAAAATTTCTTTGAATTAATGTGTTGCTCGCACATCAATTCAAAGAGGGGCAAATGTAACCACCTGAATTTAGTCTGTTCCAACTATGGACCCTATTTTTCCTATGTGTGATCATACCCTTGATTATGTCCAAATGACCCTATTACTGCTTGGCATAATTCTTCAAATCAATTTAATGTCCTAGGTATTTTTATCACTAATTTATATTAACTATTATAGCCATATGATTCAAATCATTTAAATCAAACCAAATTCAAACATGGCTATAATATTTAGTTATAAAGGAATTAAATAAATCCCTAAATCAATTATCCACTTACAAATAACCCAGCCCCCTATCCTATTTAATTTAATTAAAATATCTATAGTCCCCTAATTATTAAAAAGCAATTAAATTGTTTAAATAATTAATTCCTATATTTTTGAATGAATTAAATAAGTTTAATTCATTTAATTAATATTCTTCTAAACCCCAAACCTAACCTATCTCAACCACTTCTACCTTGGGTTCTAACCCTTCTCAACCCATTCACCCTTGCTAATCTAATCCTAATCCTAATTCTACCATAACCCACCTCCTAATGTTGTCACATTCCATTAAGGAATTCTTAGCAACTCAACCCACTTGAGAAATTCCACATTCTCAAGCTTGACTTCCTTAAGGTCCACCTTCTCAAGCCACCCTCTTACACCCTCCCCATGCTTCTTTAAGGCTTTCATTAATGCCTCATTAATGAAGATGCCTTAAGCCTATGTCTCTCCCATGCCTTATTAATGCCTTGGGCATTAATGGTTCTTACACCTCCATTAATGAGTCTCTTAACTCATTAATTCACCTTGTCCCCCCTCTCTCTGTCTCATTCTTCTATAAATAGAAGCCATTTTTTGAGAGTAAAGAAGCCTTCACCTCAGATTGAAAATGCAATGTTATGCTGTTAGATTAATCTTAGACACATATTTCACTTTTTATTTCATACTTTTGCATTGTTCTTTTTTCCATTCTTAGAGCTAGAATGTATGCTTTCTCTTCATTTAACTTGTTTTAAACTAAAATCCTTCATGCTAAGTAGTATATGTCACTGATTATAGCATAATCTGAGGGCTATTATGTTACTAATCACACTCTTCTTAGTTAGAAGGCAATAGGTTGATATTAGGTGGTTTTACATGCTTGTCTAAACTTTTTGAGCTAATGCAATGATCTATTGTCATGTTGTGTCTCTCTTATCAGGTACAAAATATACACACACAATATGTTCTATCTTGAAGAGTTCTCTATTTGTAATTATTCATATCTATTAGTGCTGTGATCCCAACTAGTGTTGTGTGGCAACTCTGAAGTATTCTCTATAGCAGTGTTGAGTATTCAAAATCATTTTGTCACATACTTTCCAATATGATTTATAGAAGGAATAGGTCTTAGTCAAAGAGAAATCTCTAAGATATATTGGGAAATGATTTCCCAACTACATCCAAGTATGATCATCCTAGAAGAGAAAGGGATACCAGAGGTACCCCTCAAGATGAAAGAAAAATAGAAGAGATTAGGGAAGAAAGACCAATCCAACGCAGCCAAGAAGGAAATACATCTGAATATGAAGAAGATGAGGCTGCAGATGTGGGACTGGGCACAAATGAATATTATAGTTCTTCTGATGAGAGAGAGGAAGAGGAATCTGTTTCTACTCTTCGAGATCCTTATAGTATGGCTGTAGAACTTGCTGAAGTAGAAAGAAGAATCCAAGACAAAAATGAATATCAGACAGAAAAGAGAAAAGCAAAAGGAAAATGAGATCAGACAGGATCAGGTTTTCCTTGAACAAAGAATGAGTAAATTGATAGAGTTGGAGGCAATGAATTATGTTGAAAATCCTGAGAGAATTGAAGAGGAACCTATCATTCAAATGATTAGTCATCAAGGCCTTAAACATAAGGGAAAGAAAGGAATGGAAGGGGTTTCAATAAATGAGCCTAAGAATATAAAAGGCTTAGCAAATCAGATGTCTAAATTGGACATGGATCTTGAAAGAGCTAGAGTTGAAAAGGAGATTATAGCTAAAGAACTTGAGAAGGCAAAATTGGAGGCTACTACTTTGGAGATGAATAAGAAGGATAATGTTCTTAGAAAAACAACAGGGCGTGTTCATCTTGGTGCTGAAGAAGCTACAACATCAAATACTAAAACCTCTACTTCTCAAGACAACACTACATTTCAAGGAAATTCCACTCATGTAGAAAGGTACAAATAATTTTCTTTTCATAATATCCTTGGTTATCCTAATGTAGTTCCAAGTGAACTTAGAGATAAACTTCCCAAAATTGTTGGGAATAATGTAATTACATGTGAAGAACACTTAAAAGAGTTTAAGGACATGATGGATGATTGTGAAATGAGGATGTATTAATGAAACTTTTTATTCAGTCTTTAGTAGAGGATGCTAGGGACTGGTTTAGAGGGTTACCCTAGAATTCTATAGGGTCAATAGATGAACTAGTTGATTTCTTTAAGGAGAAATATGGTGATAAAACCAATGAAGGATTCATTTTGAATGAATTCAACAATATAAAAAATTATTAGAATGAAGATGTTGGAGAGTTCAACATAAGATTTCAGAGAGCTATGCATAAAATTTTCCAAGTTATGAGACTTGATGACAAGGTATGTCTTGCGACTTATCTTAATGCATTTGATTCTAAGATGGGATACCTCCTAAGAGATAAAAATCCAAATTCTATAAGAGAAGCTTATAAAACAAATATCAATATAGAAACAAATAGGAGGGTCTCTAGAAAGTTGGGTACAAGAGGTGATGGGAAGTATGCTAAGAAGGACTCAGATAGACTCTCAAATGCTAAACCTAAAGAGGAGGTCAATATGAAGAAAATTTTAAGTGTTATAAAAGACCTAAAGTCATGAGAGAGTAAGAATCCTAGAGCTCCAAAAAATAATAGGTTATCCTATAACAATTATAATCCCCAAAATAGGATGAAAAATCACCCATATGGTACCCAATACAAAGATGGGAAACCATTATCCCACAAAGGAAAGATAGGCCTGATGATAGAACTCATGATCCTCTTCAGAGAAATTCAGCTAACATGTGTAGTGAGGATTATTGGTGTGATGATTGTCAATCTCCACACAATCTAGATAATTGTGATATTTCTCTGAAGATGTATCTAAGTCAGACCCAACAAGAAATAGAAGATGAGGAAAAAATATATGATGATGTTGGGAATGCAATGGCATTTGCAGATTTGAAAAGTGAAGAATCTGATGACCAAAGTCAAAATCAAGAGTTGCCTTCATCAGATGAAGAGGATTCTGATGATCGAGCTAAAGATCAAGATGTGCTTTCATTTGATGAAAAGGAAGCAGAAATTGATAAAGTAAGGTGTAATGCTTCAAGGGGAAGAGAGCCTTTTATGGAAAGAAGACCTTCAGATGTAGAAAGGGCTCAAATAAAAAAAAAGTTGGTTTCTCAAGCACAAAGTAACTGTAATATAAGGAATAGGACAGTTGGTAATGTAGATGGAATACGAGTTGGTGTGTTCATTATAGATACAAAAACAATCCCCAAGAATACACCCGAAAAAGAAAAAAACTACTAAGAATGTGAAGAAGATAAAGGTGAAAATAAAGGATAAAGAAAGTAACCCAAGTATTGTTCATAAGATTAAAAAAAAGACACCAAAAGTGGGTGCTTATTCTATTAAAAAAGATGCTAAAGGAGTTGAGCCAAGCTTGGCTACTCAAAATGAGGATAGGAGTATTGTTACTACCAAGAAAGATATTTTTGGTATCAAATATGCTCCTATTGACATGGGACAATTCATTTCAAAGATCATAGTTAGGGTTCTACTTTTAGAAATGATGAGGATTCCTGAGCACAAGGAGACAAATTTGACATGGATGAATAGTGTTTCTACTACAAGAGCCTTGACATAAAAAATGGATGAGAAGAAAAGGGACAGTAAAGAGAAATTTGATACAAAGGGAAAATAATAAGATGAGATTGTCTCTAAGATCCCCCAAATCTTCTTAAATACAAATCAATTCACTCCCCTTGTGGGAGCTATGGATAATTTCTTCTTAACATTATTTCCAGAAAAGATACTGACAATGAGTGTTCTAATAGTTGACATCCCACCTCAATATGGAATGTTGCTATCTAGGAAATGGAGTGCCTCAATGGGAGGAGGTATACAGTGTGATTTATCCTTTACAACATTTGATATAGCTGGTAAAAATGTTAAGGTGTCCAGAGAAGTCAGAACTCCCCACATGATTGAAGAGAGTGAAGATGAAGCAATGAATTATTTTTTGGATACTGACATTGGATCTTCTCAAGTGCAAGATAGTAAAGTTGAGAAGGATGTCCAACATATGCAGCTATCAGAGTAGAAAGACAATCTTGTAGATAAGACTAATTTATGGACAATACACTTTGATGGTGTAAACTCAAAAGAAGGAGTTGGTCTAGGAGTGCTACTAATAGCTCCCAGTGGTAAGGCCTACACGTTCTCATTTTCTCTGCTATTTACTTGCACTTATAATATTGTAGAATATGATTCTTTGCTAATAGGACTAATATTCACTTCAAGACACAAGATTAGATGTATCAAGGTCATTGGGTACTTTGAGTTGGTTGTCTCTCAAATACGATCTAGTTATGATTCAAAGAATCAGAGGCTAAAACAATATAGGAATTATGTTTGGGATGAGATTGAAAACTTTTATGCATTTGGCATTGATTGGATGGATAGGAGTCATAATAAGATGGCATACCTATTGGCTAATATTGACTTGAGGCCTGAAGATATTACTTTTGCAGGGATCTCTGAAATAGAGGTTCAATCTAGACCATCCATTCTAGACAATGCTGAAATTTGGCAAGTCTTTAATGATGACATGAGTATTTTGAGATTCCTATCTTGTGAATCAAACTTTGGTGAGAAAGAGATGGAATTTACTAGTTTTGTGGAGACCTTAGATGGAAAAGACAAAATTATTGGAAAGGAGGTTCTTCAACTAAAATCAAATAAGGTACCCAAAGGTTTGGTTGTACTTGAGAGAGATTTTGATAGAAAAGACAAGCTTTAATCTGCAAGTACAGTGAGCAAACCTGAGGACTTGGAGGAGATAAATTTGGGGTAGATCAAGATCCTAAAAAGGTATATATTGGTAAGAAGTTGTCCCCCAAGCTTAAAAATTCACTGGTAGATCTTCTCAAAAAATATAGACATGTTTTTGCATGGTCTTATGATGATTTGAAAGCATATATGGAAGATCTTTTCCAACATGAGATTCCATTAAAAGAAGGCACTAAGCCTTTCAGACAGAAGTTGAGACCTGTCAATCCCACTCTAGCACCCAAGATGCAAGATGAGTTTAAAAAGATGAGGGATGATGGAATCATAAAGCCTATAAGGAATTCAACATGGTTATCCAATTTGGTACCAGTCAAAAAGAAAAATGGAGATATCAGATTATGTGTGGACTTTAGAAATTTAAATATTAATTCTTTGAAGGAAAATTATGGATTTCCCAACATGAAAGAAATGTTGCAAAGAGTCACAGGGTCTGAGATGATGTCCATGTTTCATGGCTTTTCAGGGTATAATCAGGCCAAGGTTAAGTAATCTAAATAGTTCAAGCCTGCATTCACCACACCCTAGGGAACTTATGTATATGTCAGGATGCACTTTGGATTGACAAATGCTGAGGCTACTTTCCAAAGAGCCATGGATGTGGCATTTGCAACTTTTATAAACAATTTTTTGGCAATCTATCAAGATTATCTTACTACTTACTTATCAAAAGAAGATCAACACTGTGATCATCTTGAAAATATCTTTGTAAGATGACTAGAGTATGGGGTTTCCTTTAACCCAAATAAGTTTGTTTTTGGGGTAACAAAGGGAAATATTTTAGGACACATTGTCTCTAAAGATGGATTTAGAATTCACCCTAAAAGGGTGAGTGCAATTAATAAACTCCCTTAGCCCAAAAATGTCAAGGGTATTCAATCCTTCTTTGGACAAGTAAACTTCTGAAGAAGGTTCGTTAACTTTGCAAAGACTAGTTTGCCATTCTCAAAGATGATGAAGAAAGGAGACAAAGTGGAATGGACTCAAGAAGCATGTAGGGATTTCTTAGATATCAAGAAGGCTATTAAAGATGCCCCTATTTCAAGAACCCCTGATTATACCAAGCCACTTCAAATTTTCTCCTTTTCTTCTTATAATAATGTTGCTGCTGTATTATTGCAGAAGAATTCAGAAGGATATGAACAACTTGTTTCTTTTTTCAGTAAGTCTTTGCAGATAGTAGAGCTAAAATATGATATTATGGAAAAACAAGCCTATACTTTGGTCAAGGATTTTAAAGAATTTTGATGCTATTTGGTAGGAGAAACCATAATTTCTCATGTGCCAAGTGCTGTTGTGAAAGATATATTAGTTCAACAAGAGGTATTAGGGAGGAGATGCAATTGGATCAACAAGATCCAAGAGTTCAACATTGACATCCATATTACTAAGTTGGTAAGAGGTCTAGGGCTTTCTAGACTCATGGCTCAAAGAAATTTAGATGCAAATCATATTGATATGATAGAAGAGGAGCATAGACCCTATATTTGTGATATGGATTGTTCTGATTGGTACAAAGACATCATTGGATACTTGTAGAAGATGGTGCTTCCCCCTGACATGAATGATAATAAAAAGAGAACAGTCAAGTTGCATGCTCTGAAGTATGCAATAATTTAGGGAATATTATAGTGGAGGAGCAATGAAGGATTATTGCTCAAATGTATGGATTATGATAGATCTAAGAATCTATTGAAAGAAATGCATGATGGTGCATGTGGTGGCCATTACATGGCTAAGACCACTGCCCATAATATTATCAGATTTAGTTTTTGGTGGTCAACAATCTTCAAGGATTCTCATCAATATGCTAGAAAATGCGATGCTTGTCAGAGGTTTTTAGGAAAGCTAAAGTTTGGTGGGAATCTTCCTTTGTAGCCTATTGTAGTTGATGCACCTTTTTAGAGGTGGGGAATAGATTTCATAGGTGAAATCCTTAATAAGTCTAGTAGGGGTCATTCATGGATCCTAGTGGAAACTGATTACTTCACTCAGTGGGTGGAAGTAATTCCCACTAAAAGAGCCACTAGCAGGATTGTGACTGATTTTATAATGCAAAATATCCTCACTATATTTGGTTGTCCATAAACCATTGTGGTGGACAATGCTATGTGGTTCATATCAGAGGAGTTCACTGATTTTTGTTAGCAAGATCCATATTTCTTATTCTTCCCCATATCTGCCCCAAGGAAATGGTCAAGCTGAATCCAGTAACAAGAGCTTGATAAAGATCATCAAGAGAGTGCTGGATGCAAACAAAATGGCCTAGGATTCAAAATTGTAGCTTTCTCTATGGGTAGATAGAGTAATAGTAAAGAAGGCTATTGGATATGCACCTTTTGACTTGCTTTATGGTATTCATGCCAGATTACCCCAGAATAATTTATTATAGATGTATAAATTTGTCCAAACTTATGATGATGAGCTGGATGATGATATGAGAATCAGATTGGAGGATTCGATACAAATTGATGGGTCAAGAAGGGAGGCACATGAGAGGAATATCAAATTACAATTACAGTGTAAAGATCTGTTTGACAAAAGAACTACTGCTAGGAAGTTTGAGCCTGATGATATGGTTTTGATGTGGAATGCCAGAATTGGGGACAAATGGAAACATGCCAAATTTGATCCTATTTGGTTAGGTCCATACATAATTCATGGCAGGTGGGGTTTTGATTCATATATGTTAAAGGAATTAACTAGAAATATTCTAGAATTGCCGGTTCAAGGACAATTCCTAAAGTTCTACTTTTCTTAAAGTATAAAAAATCCATGAACATGTTAGTTTATATAAATTCTTTCTATTTTTCTGTTGTTAGTTATTTTCTTTCCAGAAGGTGGTCTTCTTTATCCCAGAGAATCCTAAATCATTGTTATGCCTGCAAGAGGCATACATCTCTAGATGGAGCCACTGTTAGCACTTATCAAAATTTTCATGGCTCCAGACCTTCTTTCCTTGTCTCTGCAAATTTTACTAAGTCTCTAGCCTATAATCCTAAGTCTTGATTATGTCAAATCTTGCTAAACCCTAAACCCTCATGAGTTGTTATAAAATGAAGTTACTTTTTATGTAACTTAAGTTGCTTAAATCATGTCTTGTAAGTTGTCGTCGACGGGTCCATGTTATTCCCTAAAGTTTTTTCTTAGTGGGGTTTCAAATATTTTCTAAGTTTTCATCTCTGAAAATACTTTACCCTTTTTATGTGTCGTGCAACTCAATTTTTATCTAGCGGTTGACTTAAATTCTTGAAGCGAAGATGCAGTCAATCTATCAATTAATCCATCAAGCCATTATGACATCTGTCCTCATGATGATGTGGGTCCTATTTGCATAAAATTAACCTAAGACTAAAGTACCAACAAGTTCTGATTTAATCCAATGGTTGGCTTAAAGACTTGAAGTCAAGATGAACGAGATCTGCCCATCAAGCCATCAAGTGTGAATGACACATGGAATTGGCAAGCCCAACACAATGGTGAAGATGAGATTAAAGTGATACAACTTAAAGTTAATCAGATGGTAGGCGCATTTCCTCAAACATGAAGATGTAGTTCTCTAATCATCAAGGCATTGCACCCTTTTGACATGAGGAAAGTTGTTAGTTTTTGGCCCCGCCGGTGGTCGGTTATCAAGTGATCAAGTCAAAAAAGATCATGTGGTCTACGTAATGCCTCAAATAAAAGTTGATCTAAATCTAATCATCAAGGCATTATGGCATCGCACCACATGTCTTAGTGGGTTCGGCTCAACGACAAGGTAATTAAGGTAAAGTGCAGTCAATTTGAATGAAATCTAACGTCTGGCCTATTGCCTTAAAGGGAAAGTGCTTGAGATATACTCATTAAGGAATTACTCCTTGATGATGTGTGTCCATGATGGGCCATGCTGAGGTTAGAGGGTAAAGTAAAGAATGATCAGGTGGGTTTTGATAGTATAGACAATGTATTGCCTTAAAGGAAAAGTAATCGAGATCTAGTAATTAAGCCATTACGCTTGACTGACATGTAGCATAGATTATGTAATTGGTCTCGTGTAGATAAAGGTAATTAAAGGAGAACAAGTTAAGGAAGATCTAATGGTTGGCTTAAAGGCTTGACTCAGGGAAGCGGTCGATCTAGTGTTCAAGCCATTACATTTGACAGCCACATGTCCTTCTGGTTAAGTGGGACCTGCAGTTGCGAAGCTGAGGATAAAATAAAGGGTAGTCAAGTTAGTTTTGATCTGATGGTGGGCATAAGTACCTAATCCAAAGATGAAGGGAAGATATTTATCAAGGAATTGTGCCTACGCAACGCATGGCAAATTCGAGTCTGTGCTCACTGGCTTTTGAAAGGATATAGATGGTGGTTTTTTAAAGGCCAATAAAGTTTGAATCTCAGCCATCCAATTTGTGTTTTGTGCCACCTATAGTAATTTTGTATTTAAATTCAAATATATAAATATTGTTTCAGAAGGGTTTCATGGTGGACTGATATTTTGTCTTAGATCCATAAATGTCACGATCTGATCTTATGGGTCGACGATGTACAACTGTTGAAAACCAGAGGGATAGAAATCTGATATGCTAGAATGTATTTGAATCTCAGCCATCCAATTTGTGTTTTGTGCCACCTATAGTCATTTTGTATTTAAATTCAAATATATAAATATTGTTTCAGAAGGGTTTCATGGTGGACTGATATTTTGTCTCAGATCCATAAATGTCACGATCTGATCTTATGGGTCGACGATGCACAACTGTTGAAAACCAGAGGGATAGAAATCTGATATGCTAGAATGTATTTATGTCCAGAGTTGATATATATAATTTTATAATCAGAGGAAAAATGCATATAGAGGTGCTGGTCTCTTCTGCATTTATCTTCAGCTACTCTTCGCGTTATGCCATGGAGTTTCTTGCACCTTTAAGGTACTGCGCTCACATCCATGGATTAGGGGAAATTGATTGCAGATCAGATTATACAGATTGAAGAGAAGAGATAGGGTTTCAACTTGAAAACATAATTAAATGCTTGACTTTATTTGTTGTAAACCCTAACCCTAAATGGTCTTAATCTTGTAGCATTTTTGTTCATATAAAAGAATATTCAATACCATTTAGAAAGGGCTGAGAATTGGGAAAGTAGAAGGCATTAGGCCTATACTTGTTTCTAGTCTAGGATATAGCAGATGTATTTTTAGATTGTATTAAGATAGGATTGAAAGTTATTTCATCTTTTTCATATTTTCATATTACATATTTCCTTGTCATACTAATTTAGGAACTGGTTTCATCATACTTAATATAAGTTGTTTCAGATTTGAGTCTCTCCTTTGTGTTATCTATTGAGTTGTAAGTTTTCTGGCTTAGTGTATAAGTCTTGCTTATGAATATGTGCATTCCATAGGTATTTAATCTTAGATCAAATTAAAATCCTTTGGATATTACATTGATTGTACCTGGATATCTACTTAAGGATCTTGTAGTGTGCGATCTGAGAGTTCTTATGTTTGTGGCTTTGAATCTTTGTCAATAAGGTGTTTCTGTTTTAGTATTATATCAAGGATTTAGCCCAATGGATAAGGCACTGATCTAGAATTAGTATTTCTATTGAGATACATATATGAAGTGGTTTGGGTATATTTTGTCCAACAAATTTAAATCAAACTCATTACCAAAGTTCTTTACATTTATAGTTGTTCTTCTTATTCCACCAATGGTAGTGGAGAGTCAATGAATGCTAGGTTGGTATTTAGTACTTACTTACCATTTATTTGTTGTTCAAATCCAGAAGTAGAAGGTGTTGTAAATAATTGAGTTAAATAAGTTGTTTCAGATTTGAGTCTCTCTTTTGTGTTATCTATTGGGTTGTAATTTTTTTGGCTTACTGTATAAGTTTTTCTTATGCATATGTACATTCCATAGGTATTTGATCTTAGATAAAATTAAAATGCTTTGGATATTATATTGATTCTACCTGGATATCTACTTAAGGATCTTGTAGTGTGTGATCTGAGAGTTCTTATGTTTATGGCTTTGAACCTTTGCCAATAAGGTGTTTCAGTTTTAGTATTGTATCTATAATTTAGCCCAATGGATAAGGCATTGATCTAGAATTATTATTTCTATTGAGATATATATCTGAAGTGGTTTGGCTATATTTTGTCCCACAAATTTAAATCAAAATCATTACCAAAGTTCTTTACATTTACAGTTGTTATTCTTATTCCACCAATGGTAGTGGAGAGTCAATGAATGCTAGGTTGGCATTTAGTACTTACTTACCATTTATCTATTGTTGAAATCTAGAAGTAGGTGTTGTAAAGAATTGAGTTTAGTCTGGATTAGGTGCACCCGCCTTGGTTTTGCAGAGTCAAAAGTGCATAGGGCAGTCTTGACCCTATAGTTGGTCCAGTTATCTTACAGAGCTTTCATACTCGAAGCTAACCACTCCTAAAAGAAATCTTAAGATATATTGGTTTCATTTTGTAGCGTAACATGTAATGCCCCGCCAGGGAACCCAGGAGAACTTAACCTAAACAAGACACAAATTTCACGGAATAATTTTTTTTTAAAAGTTTACAAACAATAATAATAATATCAATGCAGAAGCAACACAATGAAGAACATGACATAAATGAAATACACATCATACATCGACAACATCTCTCAAGGGTTCCTTGACGTAGAATTACTAAAAAAAACTAATCTATGATTACAATAATAAAGAACTGACATAAAGTTTACATAATCTAAAACCAATAACATACATCATAATAATAATGATTACATATACTACTGATACCATAAGGTATACTACCTAATCAACATTCACTACACAAGTCGCAGGGTATGTAATAATACATAATAAACAATACAATGCATCCTCCAAGGATGATAACCAATATATATAAGGTACAATTACACAACTCAAGTAACCGATCAAGTCTCCAAAAGACTATGAAGCTGAAACTGCAATAAGGAACATCCAAGCATGAAGAAGAATCTGTCAGAATCTTAATGGCAATAAGAACCACTACCACCTGACCACGTGGAACCAAAGGTCCACTCCCACCATGCTGAGGAGATAGTATAGGCCCATCACATGGGGTATACAACAAGAATACAAACAAGGCATACAAGACATCATACACCATGCATAGGAAGATCCTAGAAGCAACTCTAATCCAAAACAAGGTACACTAAACAACACCAGAGGTACTGACACACGTAGGATAACCTAAGATGTATATAGGAAGGTGTCATCATGTACATCGCATCCTTGAGTTATGACCTGGTAATACCATAATGGATTCTGGCACCCAAGTTACTATACATGGCATCAGTGACCTTTCATACAAACAAGATCACTAATGATGCTTGAACGACACCTCGAAGGGGGGTAAGCATCTACTCATCCTCCATCTTAGCCTATGTTAGCGCTCAAGCATGTGTGAGGTGTTAATTTTATTAGTTTAATACTAGGTCAGCCTAATTAGATTAATTATGTTATCACTTGTTACCACTACTTACAATAAGAAAATCCTTGCAGCCACTTGTGGGCTCTGGTACTTATTGCAAGCCACCTCCTACTATACAACTAGGTTACCTACCCTAGGTTCACAAAAGAATATCATAAAGGATAAATCGTAATACAAGTTGCAACCTGTCCATTCAGGTGCACATAGGTTCTCAACAACCAATAAACATCCATAGTGTCCTTACAGGACCAAACAATACATCATATCTGGATCAGGTTGGGTTTAGGAAATCAGGACCATGGCAAACTGATATAATCACAACTGATATCATACTAACATCATATAGAAAGTACACTCCTGAAACCTCTGGATTTAAGTCCTAGGGTCATCTAACCCAATAGATACCCGAAACATGAAAACATAGGAGAATCACTCCATTCATAGAAACACACACCCAAAACACATCATAGTATAATCAAATCATATTCAGAATGCATTAAATTAAGTACAATGTTAACGTAGGGACAAACAAATTTATAATATCTAATTATGCAAATTCATTTACCCATTAAAATTACTCTCTAGAAATAATTAAATATTCCATATTGGTACAAACGTCAACCCTCTTCCTATAGATCTATTTATAACAACTATGTATAAATACATCTAGGGTATAATTACCAATTACAGCTATAATTACAAAATTATAAAACTTCTAGGTGCTCTTAACCATCAAATAACATCTCTAATTAATCCAATTAGCACCATAGGATCTAACAATTAATAATGATTAATTAATAGCAACGGTAAAAGAAATTATTTTTATATACCTATAACATTAATCACATTAATAATTAGTCTCATAATCCCATTCCCAATTAAACTCTTCATTAACATAAAACTAAATTGAAAGTTAACCTTAAAACTAACTTAAAGAAAAACAGAAGGTCCATTGTTATGTCTCCCTTGGAAATTGCCAAAAATAAGTCAATCTATAGCTACAATTTGGATAAATGGGTTCAGACTGACCTGGTTGAACTCAAAAATAGATGCATCAAGCTGGAAAACAAAAGTTCCTTGATTGAAGAGACCATGACTACTATCAGAAATGATCTTTCCCATAATTCCAATGTTCCTGTTTATGATCATAGCTCTGAAATTGATGAAAAAATCAGAAATGTTGTAGAGTTAGCTATGATTCCCATTCGGAAGAAAATTAACGGGAATGAAGATATGTTGAAACACTTGCTTACGCTGGTGAATATTGGTATGAGGGCAACTCTTGAGAACCTGATATCTCTGAGCAATTGGCTGGAAAGTAATAAAGACAATGCTGATCATCCTGTTACTTCCCAGCAAATGGGACTTGGTACCCGTACAAGGTCCAAGAAGCAGAAGATTGAGGATCCGGACCTCCAGAAGCTAAGACAGAACGTGATGACTATGAAGACTCAGCTGGTGGATTTTGAAAGCTTTCTGAAGTCTTTGCTCTGACTTTGGTGCTGGTGGTCTTTCTTTCTGTTTTCCTTCCAGCGTTCCTTTTGTTTTTTGTCTTGATTGTAATTCTTGCCAAATCTGGGTTATGACCTACTATAGATCGCTCCCCTCCTTGGGGCAGTCTGTTTCACTTTGGGCTTTTTTGCCTTTCCTTTCTAAGCTTTGTTAAAGGGTTTTGGGATTCCCTTCAAAACCTGCTTTTACCATAATAAAAAACTTAAAGAAAAATTGACAATAAACTAATTTAGATATTAAACATTAAGCTAATTTATAAGTTAATAATAAGCCAATTTAGTTATTAATATCAGGCTTAAAATATTAATACTAAACTAATTTAAATATTAAAATTAAACCATCTTAAATATTTAATACTAAATTAATATTTAAATATTAAAAATAAACTAAATTAACTAAAACTTTAAATTTAAATAAATTCATTATTAAAAAAATGAATTAATTAAAAAAAAATAGTGCAAAAAGGGAGGGGGTGGACCCCACAGGGTCACAGCGCTAATGGACTCCCCTGCGGGCCCCCCAACCTCCAAACCCCAACAAGGGGTGGGTTTCCCAACAGGGAAACCGCAGGCCGTAGCCTGCAAGCCCTGCGGCCCCCTTTTAGGGTACCGCACGGGCTTCGCAGTGCTGCGGGCCCTGTGGTCCCTTGGGACCCGTGGGGTCATTGGGGGTGCGGGACGTGGTGGCCCGCCACCCTCCAATCCCATTAAATTTTTTTTTTTTTTTTTTTGTTTAAACAATTTTTTTAACAAAGTATTTTTTTATAATATTTTTTTATGATTCCGAAAATGGAATAAAGTCAAATAGAATTTTTTTTTTGTCTTTATTCTAATTTCTACTTTGACTGGTGTATTTTTTTTTTTTATAAATTCACTCTATATTTTTTTTATAGAGAGCTATATTTTTTTTAAGATTTAATTTTCTTCAATGCAAAACAAATAGAGCTAAATATTTATTTGCTTTTATAGCTTAAACTATAGAAGATTTAATTTATCAATTTCTAAGAGATATAGGATGTATTTTCCAACGAAATTTGGCCAGCATTACTGAGCTGTGCCAAGTAATAATAAACAATGGAAATAACAGATCTAAGGGTTTCTCAAATACCCAGAAATATAGAAACTCAAATAAATACCTAATTACCATAATGATTTAACATGCATCCATTTAAACATAGAGAACCACATGATTGACAAATTGAAAACCATTTTAGGGATCTCAAACCCTACCTCAAAACCAGTGAAATAAATCTGAGACTGTCTTTGAAAAAGGCAAAACCCTGAAAACCTCCAAGCAGAAATCAACCACAGATCTGAAACTACGAAGACCCAAGCACATGCAAACCATGAATCCACCCAATTCCTCAATCCAACAAGCAACCACAAGATTCCTCAATTTCTCCCAAGCCAAGCACACACACCAAGCTCTCAAATCTCCAAAACCTGTTAATCCAAAATGAAACCCCAATTCCCTCCTAATGGAATTCAATTTCCCCTAAACATACAAACCCCCTTGACAACACATCCAGTTAACTCCTAAAAGGACTCTCCCAAAAATTAAAAGAAAATAACAATTAATTAATAAAAATATCTTTTAATTCCACATCTCAACTTTGAATCCTAAAATCAAGTTGAGATCTCTAGAGTTTGAAAATACTTTTCAACAAAAACTTGCACATGTAATTAA
>MU214842.1:224584-236656 GCA_018584345.1 Thuja plicata | reverse complement strand
AGTTTGAAAATACTTTTCAACAAAAACTTGCACATGTAATTAATAAAATATTAATTTAAATAACTTAAATATTACATCACAATGATCCATGCAACTAAATATTTAATTACTTAATTAAGCATAAAAAATATATTTACTCTAATTTACAATTAAATATTCAATTAAATATTAATATTCAATAATTGCACCTTAATTAACCTACCAATTAAACATAGGTATTTAATTTAATTTTCAATTAAATAAATACCCTATATTTAATAATTAATTGCAATAATATATAATTAAATAAATAACATGATATAACACCCACATAATCACATCAAGCACTTGAAATCAAACACATGCAAAACCAACCAAGCACTAGGAAAGGGATACATGAATTCCTATCCACTATACAAATTCAGCAAGGGTAGTCAAACAGATACTTGTCCACTAACTAGGACAATTAGGGTTAGGATAGGATCTGGACCTGAAAACTATCTCCCCTCTCTTACCATTGAGATTAATGCGATAGGGCACACTCACTCCTGCCAATTCAGGGAAGACGTAGCCCGGTACCTGCAAACCTGTCATCACAAAGATGAACATACATGCTTATATCATATGCCAAACAATGGTTGAGGCTAGGTTATCATGTGGATCTCACCGAAGCAAGTAACTACGACTCTGTCCCATACCATAACAAGCACATCAAATAGTAATGAGACATACAATGACCCATGTGCATATAAATCTAAGGTCAGTATTGTCAGAAAACCATAATCGAAATGAAATCCTAACATATACATAAGCATCATAAAATAACCCTAAATCACATATACACAGACGAAACAACATGATGATAATAGATCAATAATATAATAAAATGTAGCACATAGGTATCCTTAAGATCAACTAAAATAACCACACATACATCAAAATGCCTAAAAGAGTTTGGCATACACAAACTGAAAAATAAACTAAGAGGTGGGTATTACATAATAGTTTTAAACACTAACACGCTTCAAGACTTCTACAAATTCTTCTCTTTCTGTACTTCTCCTAGTCTCCTAACTGATGTCCCTTAATTATAATACTCCTTTAGGATTCATACCTATAACTATCTTAAATGTTGTCTTCCCTGTACACCTATTCACTAAATTGTTATATGTGACCTCTGCTTGTGCTAGAAGTAAATCCCAATTCCTAGTCTTCTCTCCAACCAAACATCTTAGTTATATGTATTGCCTGAAACTTCTCAGAATTTTTTTTTGTTACATGTACTGCATCTATTGTATTCTTACAAGGTATGAAGTGTGAAATTTTTGAAATTCTATCCACTACCACAAATATAGAAGTATTACCTCTTTGGGTCTTTGATAGTCCAAGTACAAAATCCATGCTATTGTCTTCCCATGGTGTATTTGGTATTGTCAAAGATATATACAATCTAGTGTTCTGACTACTTCCATTAGCAACTTGATAAATTTTACAACTCTGAACAAATTTCCTTACATCCTAAAGAATATGAGGCCAAAAATAATTCTTACTCACTGAAGCCACTATCTTGTCAATACCAAAGTGTCCAGCTAATCCTCCATAATATTTTTCCTTAATCAGATTATCAATTATTGAACTCCTAGGTATACACAATTGAACTCCTCTAAATAGTATGCCTTCTTGAATGAAATAATCCAACCATTTACTTTGGTCTACTACAAGAACTTCTCAGCAAGATTTCTAAGGTTTTGCAAAATTAGGGTCATCCTCATACAAGGTCTTCAACTCATCAAATCCTAACACTTCACTTCTTATCTCTGTCATTGAATTCCTTCTTGTACTGAAAGAATTAGAAACCTTATTTGACTTACCATTCCTATTTTTCAACACAAATGTATATCTCTCCAAGAATTCAACCCATCTCGTGTGTCTCTGATTCAACTTACCTTGACTGTTCAAATATTGTAATGCTTGATGATTAGTTTACAACACAAATTAATTCGGCAAAAAGTGATGTATCCACTGATTTAAGGCTTAAACTATGTTATAAAATTCCTGATCATAAATTGAATTTATTCTCTTGGCATCATTTAAATTTTCACTAAAATAAGCAATCGGTCTACCTTGTTGAGTTAACACCTCTCCAATTGCATTCTCACTTGAATCACAGTCCACTTGAAATACCTTATTAAATTCAAGTAAAGATAACACAGGTTGTTTAGTCACCTTTTTCTTCAACAACTCAAAATTCCTTTGTGCTCCATGTGTCCACTTGAATTCTTTCCAGTCTCCTCTCATTACCTTATTCATATGACTACAAACCGAACTGAAATTCCTAATGAACTTTTGGTATAAACTAGACAATCCATGAAATGATCTTACCTCTCCAACACTTTCAGGTGTAGGCCACTCAATAATTTCTTTAACCTTCTTAGGGTCCATCTTCAATCCTTCTATGGAGAGAAAAAAATGGAAGTACACTATCTCTTCCATCATGAAAGACCACTTCTTTATGTTTATCAACAACTTTTCTTTCCTTAACTTCTTCAACACTTGTCTCGAATGCAAAAAATGGTCCTCCTGTCTCTTACTAAAAATCAGAATGTCATAAAGGTAAACAATCACAAACTTACCCAACTATTTCTTTAATATTTCCTTCATCAGCCTCATAAAAGCACTAGGTGCATTGGTCAATCCAAAAGACATCACTAACCATCCAAAAAATCCTTCATTTGTCTTGAATGTTGCCTTCCATTCATCACCTTCTTTGATTCTGATCTAATGATAACCACTCTTCAAATCAACCTTTGTGAAATACTTTGCTCCACTTTAGTATTCTATTATAGCATCCACCCTGGGAAAAGGAAACCTATACTTCATTTTGATCTTATTAATAGCTCTAAAATCAACACACATCCTCCATTCTCCATTCTTCTTCAGTGCTAATAGTTTTGGTACTACACAAGGAATCAAAATTTCTCTGACCAAACCTTTCCTAAGCAATTCTTTCACTTGTCTATTTAGTTCTTCATTCTCTACATGTGTCATCTAATATGCTGCTTTATTAGGAAAATTAGCTCAAAGAATTAGATCCATTCAATGATCAATACTTCTCATAGGTGACAGTCCATCAGGAACATTATCTAAGATTATGTCCTCATACTCAGTCAATAACTCCCTTATCTCCTTAGGATGTTCATCTACTGGTTCTAAAATGAGCTTATTAGGAATCAATGCATAACACATACTATCACCCTTCAAGAAATCCAAAAATTTCCTTCCTTCAATCAAACAATTTCTAACATTGGTACAATTCTCATTCCTAGGATTCTCAACTAGAGGTAACAATACTTGCTTCATTATATTTGCAAATATAGTATACCTATTCTCTCTACCATCATCTAATGCTTGTCTATCATATTGCCATGGTCTACCCAACAAGATATGACATACATCCATAGGCATAATATTACACAAAACTTCATCATGATAAGATCAAATCTTCGATTTTAATAGGCATTGCTCACTTACCAGTACCTTATGATCATCCTTGATCCATGCAATATGATAAGGCTTTGGATGTTTTGACCTTTGTAACTTCATCTTATTTTCCAACTCCTCAGAGGCTAAATTATTTGAACTAAGACTATCAATGATCACCTTGCAATGCTTTCCTTCAACTTTACATCTTGTCTTGAACAAACTTCTCATCAACAATATTTCTTGGTTTGTCTCTTCATGACATAGGGCTCTGCTTACCATGAGGGATTCTCCATCTTCAGGTTGGTTTTATGGTCCACTAGATTCTTCTTCAACAAAATCATTTCTACCACTATTCTCAATCCTCTTTTTTTAATTTACTTGACTACATTCAAAGGCTCGGTGTCCACTACCACATTTGAAACAAGTTCCTCTAACCACTTTTTTGTAATCTTTCTTGTAGCTACTTGATCCACCTCCTCTTTGGAATTTTTTATCAGTATGAACTCTATGCCTTGAATTTTTCTTTGCCTTTATTCTAATTTGAATAAGATCTTCCTCCTCCAAAAGTCTACTCCTTTGAGATCTTCCAACTCTTCCTCTTTGTCTTTGTTCATGTCTTTTTTTCAAATTCTCCTAAGCTTTTAGTGCATATTGGTAAGCTTCCTCCACACTTTTTAATTTAACCAACATGATCTCATCTTGAATTAACATCCTCAAACCATTTAGGTAGCTTGAAACCCTCTCAACATCAACATCAGTATGTCCAAATATGATACCTAATCTATAGAATTCCTCAGTATAATCCTTCACACTAAGGTCCCTCTACTTTAGATTTTGCAATTTCCTAAACAAACTTACTTGGTAATTAATAGGTAAGAATTTGGAATTCAATTTGTTCACCGGCCTATCCCATGATTTGATTTTATTCTTGCCTCTTCTTTGTCTATCATTCTGCAAATGTTCCCACCATAATGAAGCATGTCCTCTCAACTTTGTGCAAGCATACTTCACCTCCATATCTCCATTGGTACCTTCATAATCAAAGTATTTATCCATCTTTGTGATCCAATCAAGAAATTCATCTAAATATAATTTACCATCATAACATGGTGGAATTAAATGTGGTCTTGCATTAACTCTAGTTAGGGATTTCATAAACTTGTCATCTCCTTGTTCCAGTTTTGGTTGCTCTTCTCCTTTTTCAATTATTTCTTCAACTCTTTCTTCCTCTTCATCACTCACGTCCTCAATGTGTCTGTTACTCCAAATGAGATTTGAAGGTTTTCATTAGTATTGAATCATTCAAACTGATAGTTGGTAAGAGAGTCACAGAAAGAATCAGTCGGTATGATCACCGAAGTGCAGATTTAACCGAGTGTAGTGATTACCAAGCAAACCGACTTTACCGAGCAACAATGTACACTGAGCACACAGTTTACACTGAGTAATTACTGAGCAAACCAACGGTCACATAAAAGTTTTTAATGGCACATTAGTCTAGGTAACAACTTTTTTCTGTCCTAGATAATGGTTTATAATGATCGAGGAGAACATTAATTACAAATTCATGACATTAATTGTTTATATATCCTATGTTTAGATGATCAAGGTAAATATTATACATCATTGATCTTATATTATGTAAGATATTGTAAAACCCTAATTAGGTCAAGAATTTTGATATATGTAATGCTACAATATCAATTTTGTACTGTATGTTGATCAAGTAGCCACCATACTATAGAGATCATAGATCAGACATGGTTTTAGGACAAGGACTACAATGCAATAATTCAATTTTTAGAATAGAGGCAAGGCTACCAAATAGTGTAGAAGGTATTATCATTCATAGTAAGGTGATAGATTTATATTCACTTAAAGGATCGATCTACTAGTAAATTTTTGCCATATTTTTGACGCGAGTTCATCAATTTTTTGATACCAATTGGTTGACCAAACGACCACTATTGCTGTCAAAGTTTTTTTGTCAAAAATTGCCACATTTGGTATATTTGTCATAAGACCGATGACCTAAAGGTCAGAAAAAGAGGGCTGTAATAGAGATGTTGTGTGTGCCTTTCACCCTGATCTCTATTCAAAGTTTGTCACTTTTGTGATGACTCTATGACAAGAATCCTATACAAATAATGAATCGATCGATGAAAGGGTGTCAAAACATCGACAAAAGTTTGTCGATCAATTCATCATTTGTATAGGATTCTCTTCGACAATCACTGTAACGAAGGTAAAAAAATTGACTCTATTTTTTTTTAAATAATAATATTTCAACCTATTAGTGCTCTAAAATATAAAATTACTCTCAAAAGTCAAATCCACTTCAGGTTAATGACTCTCAATGTCAAATTACTTTGTTAATATCTTGTGTCAATGTATCTAGTTATCTATCAATAAAGTCAACAAAAAAATAAAAAACTTGCTAATAAAGTGTTGACTATACCTTCATATTATTCTCTTTTAGTTGTCCCAACTTCCATAATACATTGTTCTTTTCATATCATTTACGGCCTTGCTCAAGGATTGATATCATTTTGGAGATTTAAATGCAGTGTTTCATTTGAGTTTTGTTGAGGACAAGTCTGCACAACATCCATAGTTCTTAGAGAGGTAACATTATGTTAGAAACACTGAGAGGGGGGGGGGGGGGGAATCAGTGTTTGTCTATTAANGAGGGGGGGGGGGGGTGAATCAGTGTTTGTCTATTAATTACTTTTCAGCAACTTAAACATAAATCAAACATACACAGAATGAAGCTTAATATAAGAACTCATAACACATGATATGATTATGGGGAAACCTTGATCAGAGGAAAAACCTGGTGGGAATTAGTGCCCACAAATATTGTACTAGGTATAATGAACCTGTTAAAGTTCCTTTTCCCTGTTAGAAGAAATATTTACAATATGAGTACAATGACTTGGTTAAAGGTCTGACCCTGTTAGGAGTCTTTTACAAAACCCTATTAAAGATATTGGCTCACTGCCTAGGCTCACTACCCAATAGGATGAAGGATACAACCTTCTGAAAGATGATATGCACTATATCAAAATGAACTACTGTGATGACACTACTATCTGATCAGTTTTGTGTATGTGTGAGTGATCTTACACTCTTAAAGAGCTATATCATGTACTAACTTCATCTTACTACTCTTCTATATCTTCCTCTTACATAATAATTGACACTTGTAACATATCTTTACATTACATACTTATATGTTTATATCTGAATAGGCACGACCCAATACAAGACACTAGTCGGCCCTAAAACAAAAAATACAATGCTTCCGAACAAGTCAGCTCAAGCATGTTTACTACATTGCTAATTACATTATTACAATCATATAACCAAATGCACTTAGCCATTACATTACAAAATAATTCACGCTGATTAAAATACTAGTCGGCTTGCATGCTCTATCTTTTGGACTGCTAGTCTATTGATCTCCCTCCAACTTTTCCGTACTGTGGTTCCATACTATGCATGTCTAGATGTAGCATGTACATGTGTCATACAACTTATATCTGAATGCGCATAAGCCAACTCGATCTCTCACACGTGCACTGATGTGTTGATCGCTGAATATCTCTGTCTGCCCTGTTTTCCATAGTCATTTTGTCATTCAAGACAGAAACTAAACATGACTTTGTTACCATGACGACAACACAAAATGAGTCATGAATCCTCAGGAAGTCAACTTTCCAACAATCTCCCCCTTTTTCATTTATGGCAACAAAGAAATGTGGCCAAGTTACTCAAAATGACTTAACACAAAAAATGACAGTATATCATAACATCTTATTGATATATACATATACTTCTCTGCATATACACATTCTATATTACTCCCCTTTGAAATTAATGACAAAGGTGTACAAAAACTTAGTAGGTCTTCTGCATACTTACTCCATGTAAACTTCAGGGTATACAATCTGAAGAGATTGGATCTCTTTTTGCCAAAATACTTTTATTGCATCAACAGTCTGTAGATGTGCGCATAGGGCATATGTCAATTTCTCCATTTTCATCAGATCCATGCAAGGACCTTGATCATATGTCACCATGGTGTCATCAATCTATTTGATGTTCTCATTTAGGACTACTAAGGATGGCGCGAGTGCATTTCTTAATTGGGTTTGCCTTACTCTTATCTTGCTGATTTCCAACTTATCTTTCTCAATTTTGTCTAACTACCCTTGGTAGACATTATTGCATATGTTCATGTCTTGTGTGGAAGTCTCGACTGATTTTCTAATGTTATCCATCATGATCTCTGCCTCTTCTACCTTTTTAACATGCTCAAAAGTGAGCTTCATTCTATCCATGTATTTTTCTATGACTTTCTTTCCTTTGGATGCTAAATCTTTCAGTATGGAGTGCCCAATCTTTAAGGATTTTAATTCCAAGGTAAATATCTTTACCAATTCATTCAGTCTCTCCTTCTTGTATTCATCTTCTGCAATTTGAGTAGTAGAGTCTACTAAAATTGTGAAGTGTGATTTGAAGTTTGTCAAAATGTTATCCACATCTTCAACTGATTGGACTTTGGCTACTTTCTTGTCAGTAGGCACTAAGTCATTCAATATGTTTACTATTTCCAAAAAGTGAGGGTTCCTCATTACTTGTTTCTCCTTTTTTTTTTCCATAGCAAGAACACTAATCTTAATTAGGTCTTCTTCTCCCCATGCATCTAGACTTGCTGAATTAGGAGTTAACCTTGACAATAATGAGGTGGATGGTTGAGTGGATGGCGATAATATAGTGTTCTGAATGGTATCCATACATTCAAATTTTACTGGTATCTCTTTTATTGGTGTCTTATCACCTTGAGTGTCTTTTTCTTCATTTATGTCAATTGGATCATTGATGGGAACTTCATCCTGTTGTGCAGATGTATCATCAGTGCACATTTCTTCAGTGTTTACAAATGCCTTATCAACTATGTCCATGTCCTTGTCAAATGTTGTCATCGATATCTTGATGTTATCAACCACTATGGTATCTTCTGATTCTTTTTCTGTATTAGAAGTTATTGTCACTGTGGGGGCTGAGACCTATGGACCTGTCATAGATGCAATCTGAATAACTGGTTCTATAGCCTATTTGGGAGGAGTTGGAGTTAAATTTTCTATAGGAACCATTGATGGATACATATGTCTGTCCATAAACACTTGTGAAAATTCCTTTTCAGTCTCCTTACCTATCTGCTCATATTCTTTGTTCATAATCTGTAAGGTCCTTGTCTTAGTTTGGAGATGAGGATTCACCAGATCTAATAGAATAGCCTTCTCATCATGCGAGCATATAGGGAGAAGATTATCCAATGTATCTTCTCTTATCCTCATGTCTTCTTCAATTGCATATCTTTTCATAATCTCCAATATGTTCCATAACTGATCTGGTATCACTGTCTTGAGTTCAAGAACTGACTTCTTAAACTTGATCATATGAGATATGATCATAGAGTGTATCTCAGTCTTATCAATTTCTTGATACTTGTCATAGAATTTAGAAAGTGTATCTAATCTCCCTTCATTCACAATTCTATTTTTCAAAACATTTAGACTAGGTCTAAATCCTACCTTAGGAGGGGCTTGAGTGTTCTTTGCTTTTCTTTGAGTGTTCCTTGATGATGGATGATTAGTAGGCACCTTTTTTCTTCCTCTAGGCTTCTTACTTAGTATAGAAGGTGGAGAGGAGTCTAAGTCAACAGTGGTGGAGGGTGCAGGGGTGCTCTCTACTTTCTTATTCTTCTGGATCTCTTCATTCTTCTCAAGTTCTTTAGCTATTTTAGTTTCTCTATCTTTGTCAAGATCTTCTTGAGTGACTCCATGTACTCTTAGAATGTTGGATGTAATTCTAGATGCTTTCCTCTTGTTATCAACACTGTGTAAGATAGTCTCAACTTCATTAGTCTTCTCTCTGTAAGTGCCCCACCTAGGCTCATTAGGATCTTTGGGTGCAGATAGTAGAACTTGTGCATATCCTTCTAACACATGTTCTTCCACTTCATAACCAAGAGGATGAATCCATTTGGTTCTAGGTTCAACTGCCTCCATGCAATTGGAATCTATTTCCACCATTAAACATATAGTATCCTTGTAATTGTCAACTATCTTCTCAAATAGTCTAAACCTTTTCTGCATCTTGATCCTAAATGTCTTGATATCCATATCCATGGCATCCCTTGAACTGCTCTCTAAAGTGGCCTTAAGTGAAATCTGAGACATTGTGGGTTTGCTCCTATCTAGATAAAGGTTTGCAACCTTTCCCACTATATGGAAATACAATTAGATGATCAAATATCCAAACCTGAATGTCTTTCTCCTATCATGCTTGATGATTTGAATGTTGTCAATTAGTTGAGCATGCAAGATCTCACATAGGTTGTATTGAGTGTTATCCTTCACCATTCTGATAGTGGCTAGGACTGTTGCTATAGAGACACTGTTCAACCTGCTTGCTTGCTGAAACTTATACCCAAGTATCATTGTCAAAAGTTTTATGTCATCCTCCTTGATAGGGTCAACTATCATTCCACGCTTGTCACTTCTAGATAGGCAAACTTGTTCCACTTGCTTCTTGAAATCCTTACTAGTAGGCAGAACTGGTCTAGTTTTAGGGAGTCTAGTTAATTCATGGATTAGGTCTGTAGTGATGCATATAGGAACCTCACCAATCTAGTAAAGATCATCATGTATTCTACTTAGAAAAATCTTCACCCATTCTTTCTCATCAAACTCATGCGCGTTAGAGTATTTGAAAATACGGTTATCAATCAGGTGCGCAAACTCATCCTTGAATGTGTAGTTAGTTTTCATCATAGATCCCATATGAGTGGCTATATTGACATCTCCTACTATTTCCTTCTTATAGTAAATGTATGCACAGATATCTTCCACTAGAACAACACCTAGCGGGGTTTTGGAGAAAGCCCCTTCCATGTCATCTAGTATGGATTTGAATGGATGCTTCTTGAATACAAATCTCTTCCAATCTGCTATATAAAACACAAATGGAGTCACCATACTTACTTGGAACTTGATTAAGTAGGGTTTCACAAAATGCTGAAGCAGCACGACTGCTAGGGTTCTGTTTCAACTTCTTATCCATTTTCTTAATTGCCAAATCTATTATGCTTCCATGCTTATAGTTTAGTGCTTCAATGCTCTCCAAATTTTGTGATCTAGAATGCAAGTGTGAAGAAGATCAAACACTTACTTTCTTTTATACAATCTACCACATTTAATGTTTGCAACCGTATGCAAATTACTTAGAGATTTTGAAACTTTGATTCTGATGTATTTTCGACAGTGTGTGAATGCATACAACAATAATATGTGCTTATAACCATGAATTCATAGGCGCATACTTAGAGGTGAGTATACAACCCATGTAGGGGTCTTGAGCTAGAATAGCTCCCCCTAAGACCAAGAAGGTCTATTCAAGCAGAAGTAGAGGGTGCGTCCACTTGGGATGCATCAACTACTTTTTCAACATCATTTTCCTTCTTTACTTCAATCCAAATTTTTCTTGAATCTTCATTTGCTTGAACAAACTTGACTTCTCCTTTTTCTTCAAATAGTGATTTCTTAGGTTCATCTTGCTTTTGAGTTCTGGACCTACAAAACCTTGAGATGTGTCCAGCCTTACCACATGTGTGAAAAATGATAGGAGGTTTGATGCTTTTGATCATCATGCTGCATTGCTTTGCTGTGTGACCATTGTAGTTACATATCTGACATGTAGTGTTCTACAAATTTATTTGAGGTTGATTTCTCTATTTGTTTTGATTCATTCTTCTTTGATTTGTTCTGCAATGTATAGCCCTGTGACCAAACTTATTACATGAGAAACAATAACCTTTGAAAGGTCTTACCTCTTTGAAATCTCTTGCCAAATGACCATGTTTGTTACATGCATAACAATTTCTGTTAACTTGCGTGATTTCCCCTTTAGGTGGATCTGTTTTAATCTCTTCAACATTTTCAAATTTCTTTGGTTCTGAAGGTGCTTCATGATCTTTCTTTCTTTCTTGCAGTGAATTGATTTCAATTTGTGCTACACTGTATCCAAGACCAGTAGTGTCACCTTTTTTCTTTTATGCATTGAGCTGAGATTAAAGTGAATCATAACTTGTGTGGATTTTATCAATCTTGTCTTTTGCATCTATTAATTCAGATTCCAACTTCTTCTTTATGTTTTCCAATTCTAGAACTTTCATATTTGCTTTCAAGAGTTCATAATCTAGTTGTTTTCTTTCTTAGATCTTTCCTTCAATAGAAATTTGGCTATTTGTGATTCTCTTCATTGAGCTTTTTTATCATTTTACCTAAATCACTTGTTGAACAATCCTTCAAATCTTTTCTTAATTTCTTGATAAGCATTTGTGAGCCATCAAATTTTAGTCTAAGTTCTCCATTTTCTTTTTCATATCTATCAAGATCTTCAAGAGTTGCTTCAAGATTATTTTTCAAATGTTTTGCTTTTGCTGAGCCCATGATCTCCTCAAGTGGTTAAACTTATTTGCTGAGGACCAGAGCTCTGATACCAATTGTTAGAAACACTGAGAGGGGGGGGGGGGGGGGGGGG
>MU214842.1:207720-217805 GCA_018584345.1 Thuja plicata | reverse complement strand
TACACATATCTAGTCATAATGAGAAAGAAGAAGTTGATGAAGAACTAGAAGAGATCATTGCTATGATTGCTAAAAGAGAAAAGAAAGGAAAAGGAAAATATGAAGGACAACTTCCATTTAAATGTTTCTCATGCAAGAAGATTGGTCACTTTGCATCTAAGTGCCCCACAAGAGTCAAGAAGTTCAGATCTGATTACAAACCCAAATATAAGAAGGAATGTTATCATGCTGAAGAAGGTGTAACTGATGAAGATTCAAGAGAAGATGAAATTGGATTCATTTACCTTAGAGACATGGAAAGGATGCTCTAGGAAATGTATATTGCAGATGAAAAGGAATAACAAAAGTTATCCCTAATTTTCAAAGCAGACATTAGAACTGATTGGATCATTGACAGTGGATGCTCTCATCATATGACATGTGACAAATATAGATTTGTTCATTTAGACAAATACAAATGTGGTATGGTTAGATTTGGAGATAACACTCCTAAACCTATCATAGGTAGAGGTTCTATCACTTTGGATAGAAAGAGAAAGACAGATTATGTTCTATATGTTGATGGATTACATCATAACTTACTAAGTGTTGGACAACTACTTGACAAAGGTTATCATTTGGAGTTCAAAGACAAGTGCATCATTAACAACAAGGATGGAGACATAATTACATCAGGCTCCAAAAAAAAAGGTAATATTTTTCATCTCAATTATGATGTAAGTTGTTTTGTTGCAAAAGTGGATGACAGTTGGTTATGTCACAAAAGACTATGTCATATCAATTTTGATAACATAGTAAAGATAAGTAATGTAAAGGCAATCAGAGACCTTGCAAGTATTGCAAGACCAGTTGACACAATATGCAGGGAATGTGTTATGGGAAAGCATGTAAGGAGTTCCTTCAGAAGCAAGTAGAACTCAGCTGAAAACAAATTGGACCTAGTGCACACAGACCTATGTGGTCCTACCCAAACAAGATCATACTATGGAGAAAGGTACTTTATTTTTTTTGTTGATGATTTTTCAAGGATGATGTGGGTTTCATTCTTAAAGGAGAAATATGAAGCCTTTGATAAGTTCAAAATATTCAAAGCTAAGGTTGAGAATGAATCTGGATTAAAATTGAAATGTCTAAGATCAGATAGAGGAGGAGAATTCACCTCTGACCAGTTCTATGATGACTGTGAAGAAAATGGAATTAAAAGACAATTGAGTGCACCTAGAACCCCATAGCAGAATGGGATAGTAGAAAGGATAAACAAGATTATACTTGATACAACACACACTATGATGATTGAAGGAAAAGTTGTGCACACATATTGGAGAGATGTAGTGAATACAACAATCTATACTATCAACATAACTCAATTGAGACCAGGTGCATATAAGACACCCTATGAACTTTGGTTTGGTAATGTACCTACAATAAAGTATTTCAGAATATTTGGCAGCAAGTGCTACATCAAGAGAGATGATGGTGTTGGTAAGTTTGATGCTAGGAGTGATGAAGGTATTTTTCTTGGTTACTCTACAAAAATCAAAGCATATATATGTTTCAATTTGAGATTGAAAAATATAATTGAAAGTACTCATGTAAAAATTGATGAGAAGTTTATGGTTCAAGAGAGATACTATGAATATGCACCTATGATTGAAGATGAACCCAGGCCTAGCAGCAAAAATACTTTTATTGAAGAAATGTTTGATTGCACTGATGTCTCATGCAATGACCCTGAATCAAGCAGAGAAGAATCACAGATTATAGAAGAAGAAGTCACACCTAAGGTTCCAAAATTCACATCTAGATACCACTCTAAAGATGATATCATTTGAGATCAGAGCAGTAGTGTTTTGACCATATCAAAAGCAAAAAAGTCTAGCAATGGATGAAGAGGTATGTTTACTCTCACAGATTGAACCTTTAAGTGTTGAAGATGCTTGTAATGATTCTAATTGGAAGAATGCAATGAAAGAAGAATTAGATCAGATAATTAAGAATGATACATGGGAATTGGTCCCTAGACCCAGTGACAAAAATGTGATTGGAACAAAATGGGTATTCATAAACAAGATGAATGAAGATGGTACAGTAGTAAGAAATAAAACAAGATTGGTATGTAAAGGATATGCATAGAGAGAATGAATAGACTACACTGATACATTTTCCCCTGTGAGCAGACTGTAAGCCATTAAATTGTTCTTGGCCTATGCAACATTAAAAGACTTTAAAGTTTATTAAATGGATGTAAAGTAAGATTTTGTGAATGGAGACTTGAAGGAGGAAGTCTACATAGAACATCCTGAAGGATTTAATCTTTTAGATAAACCAAACATGGTATATAGATTGAAGAAATCACTCTATGGTATTAAATAGGCCCCAAGAGCTTGGTATGAGAGACTTGATGGTTATCTTACCAAGATTCGATTCAAGAAAGGAGCAGCATATTGTAACCTATTCACAAGAGAGACACCTGATGGATTATTATTAGTTGCCATATTTGTTGATGACATTATCTTTGGAGGTAATGACAAGCTTAGTACAATATTTGCAAAAGAAATGTAGAATGAATTTGAAATGAGCATGATTGGTCCTATAAAATAATTTTTGGGACTAAATGTAAAGCAGACAGATAAAGGTATATTCATTAATCAGTAAAATATGTGAAGGAAATATTGAAGACCTTCCAGATGGAAGACTGTAAGCTAGTATGCACTCCCATAATAACAGGAAGCAAGCTTTCAAAAGATGATGATTCCATAGCAGTTGATAAGACATTGTACAAATCTATGATTGGTAAACTCATTTATCTAACTCAATCTAGAACTGACACATCTAATGCAGTTGGCATTGTTGAAAGATTTGTAGCTGAACCCAAGCAGAATCACCTAATGGAAATCAAGAGGATATTCAAATATCTAAAGGGATATATAGACTATGGTTTATGGTATCCTAAATTAAAGAATGTACAACTTCATGTGTATATAGATGCAGATTGGCAGGTTGTATTGATGATAGGAAGAGCACTTCAGGAGGAGTAGTATTTCTTGGAGACGGGTTGGTTTCTTGGATAAGCAAGAAGCAAAACTATATTTCTTAGCCAACAACAAAAGTTGAATATGTTGCAGCAACACTGAATTGTTCAACCATGGTTTGGATCAAGAAGATGGTTAAAGAATTTGGTATTCAGATTGATTATCCTATTGTTATTTACTATGATAATACTAGCACTATCAACTTGTCTAAGAACCCTGTGATGCATGCAAAGATAAAACACAGAGATCAAGTACCATTTTCTGAGAGAAAAGGTTGCAGATAAAGAAGTGAAATTGGACTATGTGAGCACCAAAGAATAGTTGGCAGATATTTTCACAAATCCCTTATCAAAGGATACTTTTGAGTATCTCAGGGAGAAGTTGGGAGTAATTCCCTCTCCTGAGTCTATTTAGAAGAAACAACAAGAACATCAGTCATTAAGTGACTGATGAATGGTTGACTACTCTACTTCTGGAGTAGTACTTGTGCCTAATGGTTTATGGCACCCTTTACCATTGATTTCAAAGGGGGAGTATATAGTAAGGGGAGAATATACTCTGGGGGGTATAAAGAACTGAAGTAGTGTAGGGGAATCCTTGATGAGGATATTGAGAAGATTGTAAAAGAAAGATGATACCATGAATAGAGGATGTTTTTAATATCATATGCTGCCATCAATGTTAAAGGGGGAGATTGTTGGAGATTTGATTCTGTTCAGTTGATTGATTGTATGTTTGTCATTGATGACAACATATAATACACAGTAGTGATTCTGTATGTACTTATCAGAATGATGACATGAAGACTTGCATGGTTAGATACATGTTTTTGACATGTTTATTATGTTATATTCATACACGTAGATCTAGATATGATGTTTCAGTCAAGTTGTGTAATTCTGTTATTGGTAGTTACAGTTTTGGAAGAGTATTTGTTCAGAGCCGATGTATGTAATGTGTTTCTTGAGTTGCACCTATCTTTAGGATATGTGTGTGTATATTCATGATTAGTTATGAGTTGATGATAGTTATCTAAAGGTGCCAAACGTGTTTCAAGAAGATTGCAAAGTTAGAGATAATTTGGTGAGGCCGACTTAGTGAAGCGTTGCATCTATTCAGTTTATACTTGCACGGTTGTAATTATGCTTGGGTGCTTAGTAGAGCTGACAATGATGTTATGAAGAGTTGTCTTACAGATCCCATGATCTTATACCTTGAGGAAGATACTTATAGAAAGTCATTTGTGATACGCTATGTGTGAATGATACGAAAAGAGACAGAAGATGTAAAAAGTAGAATATAAGATGTGGTTCATTCATCAAGAGTCTATGTGAAGAAGTAAAAGATTGTAATACATTAGAACTGATCAAGACAGTAGGTCTACTCTATAGTTCATCATCAGATATAGTGCATATATGTTATACAAAAGGTTGTAGCCTTCACCATTTAAGCAGTGAGCTTTTGGATAGTGAGTCCACCACCCCTAATAGGGTTATTTGTAAAAGACTCCTAACAGGGTATGACCCTTAACTAGGTCACTATACTTATTGCATTGTAAAGTAAAACTCCTAACAAGGTTGAAATATCTTCTAACATGAATTACTATAAACAAGTATAGTTCATTATGGGTGCTAATTCCCACCAAGGTTTTTACCATTTGGTTTCCCCGTAATCAAATTGTGTGTTGTGTACTGTGTTATCTGAATGTGTATTTACTTTATTGAATTCTAGAGTTAAAGAAGTAAAAATAAGTAAAGTTACTGATAACTGATTCACCCCCCCTCTTAGTTATCCTTTGAGACTATTCTAACAAGGGGCATTACCTCTACAGTCTCTCTTCATGTTTCCAAATCTATTGCAACCAAAGAAGCTACCTTTGAAAGGTTTGATCTATTCTTTAGGTTCTTCAATATATGGTTTCTCAGCATCAATCTTCTCATTTGATTTCTCTTCTTGATTCTTTGAACATTCAGCTTCATTGAAGCCAATACCAGTCATATCACCTTTAGGTTTCTATTTGTCTAGTTGTTCATCAATCAAATCATTACTGGTGTGAAGTTTCTCAATGTGATTCTTTTCTTCAACAAGTTCACCTTTCACAATCTGATTGTATTTCTCCAATTCTAGGTATTTGTTCTTGTTTTTGTCAGCCCCATCCTTAATTTGATTCAATGCACTATTTAAGGTGTCTTCAACTTTCTTCTTAGCATCCTTCTGCATCTATACTTCTTTAGCCATAGACTTATTTTCAAGTTTTAGAGTCTCAATCTCTTCTTTTAGTTGTTTCACCTGATCTGAATTGTTCTCATCTGAGTCTTCTTTTATCTAAACCATAAGATCTTCTCTTTGACTTCTGGAAAGCTCAAGCTATTCTTTCAGTTTATTTCTAAATTTCCAAGCTCTTTGCATGTTGAATCTCAATTATCCATTCTCTGCTTTTTCTTTATCAAGGTCTTCAAGTGCAGCATCAAAGTTTTCTTGCAAACTGTCCAAATCCATTCTAATCTCCCTCAAGCTATTAGGATTTCTCTCCAAGGGCCAAAAGCTTTGATACCAATTGTTAGGATTGGATTATACTGAGAGGGGGGTGAATCAGTATAACAACACTTTAATTAATTCTTCAACTACTTAAACATTAATCATACATTTGTACTAAAGAAAAAAACATAAGAAAATGAAATAGTACTCATAACGCCATATTTGTTTACGAGAAAACCCTGGCAAAGGAAAAACCCCGGTGGGGATGATACCCACAAGCATGAACTAAAGTATAATGTCCTTGTAAGGAGAATTATCCCTATTAGGAGCTAAATATTACATAGTACATTTCCTTGTTAGAGGAATAAAAACCCTGTTAATGGTTCACAACACCCTATTAGGGGCCAACTGAGCTTACAACTCTTACAATATAATTCATTTACAAAAGTTCTCAGTCATGAACAAAAACAAGCATTGATAATGCTTTGATAGTTCCTTTATAGTTATTCAATGATCTCTGTCATTCTCTGGTCTTCCATGCACATATCTGCTCTTCCAGATAACTATTACAAAACTACATTCAATATTTACCAAAAATATCTTACATATATATCTCACAACTTTACAAAGTCGTCTCTCAAAATGAATATTACAAATGTTACTAAGTTGACCTTCAATACACAATATATTTAATATATTAAATATCAAATACATAGTCAGAGCTCTTGAATATCAATGTGTAGGCTATCAACAACCAAAATACAACTTTGATTTCCTGGAGTCCAAGTCATACTTCCTCAATCTTCACTGCTGTCCAACTGCTCTGTATCGCTGTTGTTTTGTAGTGTGTCTATCTTAAAATCCTTCTAACTCATCACAGAATTAACCAAATCCAAATAGATCTTAGGTGGAGGTCATTCATACTCCATACTGTCTTCTTCTAATCTCGCTTTCCCTAATTCATCGATCTTTGTCTTGGACATCCAAAATAATTCTATATCTCTGCTACTATACTTAGTCAATTTTTGAGTCATCAAAAATTATCTTCAAAGTAATCAAACTTAAACCCAAATGTGTTTCCATAAATGAAAACAAAAAAGTGAATCATATTTACCAAAGTTGATCACTTTCCAACAAAAGTATTAATTTCAAAATGAATGATTAAGAAAAGTACAGTGATTGAAATTGAAGACTACAATTTACAATTTACAGTGAATCCTATACAAATGAGTAATCACAATTGAATTACAAACAATAAATAGGAAATCCCGTATATGAAACTCCACAATAATTAGGCATACAAAGGAAAAATTCCCAAACCAGTTAAATTCAATAACATCAGCTTCTGGAAGACAATAATGCAAATTTGTTAACTAGTGCATGCTCCATGGTCCACCCTTAAATATGGTATAATACAATGAAGATTCATGGATTGTGATAAAAAATACATTGATACCAAAAAGAATTAAATAATCATGTACCTAACTTTAATGGACAAGGAAAACATCATATTTTAAAATCTTAAAATAATAAATTAATACCCATACAACTGTTACACCCTAGAAAAATTTTATCCAATCCTTAATAAATGTAATATGAAATACATTGTATACAACCTAGCATTCAATAAACAATTTCATCTATAGTTAAAAATGATGATAGTATAAAAACTAATGCATGTAGATAACTGTGATCATATAACTACCATTAGATTTACTAACAGTTCAAACAAACATGAAGCAATCTAAGGAAAGAACTAGACAAATTATGGGTGCAAAATGATCCACTAGTATAAGGTTCACATATAACATAGGTTAGTGAAGAAACACATAAATCCAAACTAAAGAACATTACACAAAGAATTTTTCAAGTACCTGATCAACAACTATAATAATGAAGGTATAGATAAAAGAAAAATATATTTGATCTATGCAAATATTTAGCCAAAATATTTAATTAATCAAAACTCTGCTAGAGTATGGCCAGCTTATGAAATAAGCAAGAGAGAATGCAAATTAAAAGTAAAGTAAAACTCACTAGCAGTCATTACGTATCCCACCAAATCTCCCCGGAGTAAAAACAAAGCTTTCCATAATTTCTGAAGTCAAGAAGATGGACTTCTACACCAATGGTAGTTGTAAAACAAAACAAACTACTCAGAATATCTAATGTGTAAACAATCAACATGATTTATAACTTTAAATTGAGCATCTATTTACTACAACCTCTAAAAAAATCTAAGTATGATTTGTAATGATAAAAGAAACCCCAATTACATTTATAAGATATTTCAAAGATACAGATAGAAGTCCACATATGATCCTATTTTTCCTCAAATTTGCCTGTAAGATGACGCTTCACAAATGTGGTTTTTCCTATTGATACAGATTCCCATAGTTAGCAACACATTGGGATCATTCAAAACACAAAAAACATTACAACCCAAAATTCATAACTATTAAAACTCTTTATCACTAACAATTAGAAGCTAGAAACTTGGGCAATCTACGTATTACCATGTATAGTAAGCATATGACTAAAAGTGAAATAAGCGAAATACAATTGTAAAACACCATTATTATAGCTTTGATAAGATCAAAACTGCACATCTGCATTATATATATATATTCTTTTTCAGTCTAAATTATAGACAATGGAATCCTTACAACACTTATCAACCATGACTTTACTTTTCTGTTTTACCATGAACTTGTGGCCATTGAAATACCAAATTCTGTTACTTAGGTGTTATTTCCTTTTGTTTAGTACTAGAAGAGATTATTACATCCTAATCTAGATGTAGCAATACAACCAATGAATGAAATAATCCATGGATAAATGGAAATTGTAATCCGTAATCCAGTTAGAAAGTATGGTCTAGAAAAGTGTGATGTTAATTTAAAATTTTAAATAATTGTTATGTAAAGAACTTGAGGTTATCCCCAATACTCCTTAAACATGGAAGGGCTTTTGATGCATAAATCTCCTTCACCTTGAGGAGAACTACTTGCATCTTCTTCCAAAACTTTGGCCTGTAAACATTTGTATAGAAGAAGTTATTACATATGCATATTCAAGCCCTTACAGTTTCTTAGAAGCTCATTCAAGAATGGGTAGAACCCTGACCAAATATGCATTGACATTAAGGCCCTACTGGTCAACAGAACACAAAACAAGAAGTTCATAGTATTAAATCATAAAGTGATGAAAGATATCTTATCTAGATATCATTATAAGATTAAAAAATGATGAGACAACTCTTAAGAAAGAGCTAACAATAAAGAAAACAAACAAAGGGGCATGTGAAGGCCAACTTGATGATTATGAGCATACCACCATAATTGAGGTGTAGACCAGGCATGCATGTGGAATCCCCATCAAGTCAAAATCAAACTGAGGCCTCCTAGCCTAACATAAATGAGAACTTTACACAAATACCAAAAAATATAAACATCCCTATTTGAGGTGCATTACAAAAAAATTTGTGTTATATTCTAGATAGTTATGCCTTACACTACAACATTAAAATGCTCTTGAAAGGATTTTAGGAAAATGTAATTCAAGGTTATCAATCATCTTTTAAGGCCATTGTCAATGATACATTAGAGTAGGAGGCTTCACACCATTTTAGGAACCAACAAAATCACTACATTAATATGTTTTAAAGAAGGTGCTCTTTTGTTCCTCTAAAAATGTATTTTTGCACAATTAAACATTATATTTTGAAAAATATTGTTAGCACAAAAATGGAATAATCTGCTTCTGCGAAAAGTTTTCTTAAGAGGTGTTACTATTAGTCAGAATGAAAAATCAATTAAGCTTTATGTCATGAAGTTCAAGCGACAACCCGACTTAAGTGAAATCGCCAAGTCTCGAGACACTAAAGGAATATTCCATTTCTTAAAGAGACTATGCGACACAAAGGAAAAGCTAAGTTGGGAGAGGATTTAGCATATTCGTTCTGGGTAACGCGATCATGTGACCTAACTTAAAGCACATTTCTAAAGTGTTAGAAAAAGGTAACGATGAGACATAAGACATGTCCAAGGGTTTCAATTGCATTGCTTCAACATTAGGCTTTAGGGTTTTCAGGGTTTTGACAATTTGGGCAATGCACAGGCATGAAAACCTAAAAATTTGCAGAGGGCAAGACAAGGAACAAGGTAAAGCAGTAAAAACATGAAATGCAACCAACAGTGGCTCTGACTGAGGATAGTTAAATGCAAATTTATACTGAGAACCACAGAATCTCTGGTTGCAGGCCAAATAACTTGAGCAAAACCCTACAGCAGAAAGGGAAATATATACAACAATCTACAAACAAAGGACAGGGAAAGAAACATATGATACATACTTTCTTGTGCACACTGGACCTTTAGTCAAAGAACGGCTTTAAAAACTACCCATGCACAGGCAACTCAAACAGATCACCCTCCATGTTCTTCAACAAGTATGAATCTTTGCCAAATTTTTCAGCAACAATGAATGGCCCTAGCCACAAAGACTCAAATTTCTTATGCTTTCCTTTATCTTGTGCCCTTGCATTCCACTGGAGAACTAGATCACCAACTTGGA
>MU214842.1:168773-203015 GCA_018584345.1 Thuja plicata | reverse complement strand
GGTCAGGAGTCTTGTTATCTGTTCTTTCCTTCTTGGGTGTTCCAATAGGCTTTCCATCTTTGAACTGAGTTCCATATGGGTGATTCTGCATCCTATTCTGAGGGTTATAATTATTGTTATAAAGAGGCTTATTATTTTGGGGGGCTCTATATTCCTTATACTCTGGTTCTTTCAGATTACTCTTGCTAAACCTGGGATCATCTCTTCTATTCAACTTACCAGACACTCTTTTGTTCATTTCAATATTTACTGCTATCTTGTAAGCATCAGTAAGAGTTCTAGGGTTTTTATTCCTCAAAGCATATCCCATTTTGGAATCATAAGCATTTAAATAAGTTTCTAGACAAATTTCTTCATCTAGCTTTATCTTTTGAAACAATTTATGCATGGCCCTTTGAAACCTTATATTGAATTCTGTAACCTCTTCATTATAATTATTCTTGATATTATTGAACTCATTCAATAAAAATCCCTTATTTGTTTTTTCCCCATACTGGTCTTTGAACAACTCAATCAACTCATACATGGAAATAACAGAGCCATTAGCTAGGCTTCTAAACCATTCTCTTGCGTCTTCAACCAGGGATTGAACAAATAGTTTCATTAATACATCTTCATGGGTGATATTTAAATCATCAACAAAGTCAATGAATTTTCTTAAATGTGCCTCACAAGAAATTACATTGTTACCAGCAAACTTAGGGAGCTTTTCTCCTATATCACCTACATCTTTAGGAAAGGCATTAGGGTATCCGGGGATACCAACAAAATCAAACTGTTTATACCTCTCATTATGCAATGGTTTCCTTTGAAAACTATCATTTTCTTTGTCCTTAATAGTTTTCCCTCTAGTACATGTATTATTCTCTGGTCCATAAAAAGAATATTTTGAAGATTGTAAAAAATCAATCTTCTTTTTCATCTCAATAGTAGCAGCCTCCATTTGGGCCTTTTCCAACATCTTTTCCATGGTTTCTTTCTCAAGTCTCAACTTTTCCAATTCAATCTCTAATTTGGACATTTGTTCAACAATAGGCTTCTGAATCTTAAGGTCTTGATCCCTCTGTTCACCTATCTTTTTCTTACCTTTATCTATTTGTACAGTAGAAATCTTTTAAGTAACTGGTATTTCCTTGTTTTTCTGAGACTTATCTGTTTGTTTTGAAGTCTGGTGTTTAGGGTGTCTTCTTCTATCATTATCAAGATCCTTATGATCATTCTTTTTCTTTCTAAGCTCTCTTTCCTTTTTCATTTGTTGGACTAAAGCCAACTTTTTAAGAATAAACTTCTCTTCATTATCCAATATATCAGAAGGGTTATCTTCTGAGTCTGAACTGGGTGTAGTGATTTCTTCTCTTTCATTTGAAGTAGAAGTAGCTATGGGGGTGTCTAATACTCTTTCAACAGCCTCCTCATAATCTGAAGTATTTCCATCATGAGATTGCTGAACAGTATTCTTATCTTTTCTGACATTTGATTCCTCACCTTTTAAAGGAGTTTCATCCATAGTATCTTGATTTCTCTTTCTCCTCCAAGAGGCTCCCACTCTTGAAGATGATGGAATTCCTTCATTCAAAACCCTCTCAGGGTTATCCCTTGTTTTTGACCTAGTATTCATTCTGTAAGACATTTTATAATCTTTGCACTAATCTCAGAGATGTTCCTTTTCAAAGTCACCACCCAATAAATTGGGATGAATGAATAACTATCAAGGGTTAGTATGACAAACAACAACTGGAATTTATAATATTTAGAGAATGGATCCCCAATAGAGTCAACTTTGTTAGGGATTTTTCTTTTATGAATCACAGTGCTTGAAATGACTACTTGAACACCATGCCCTTTAATACTGATTCAGGGACAAGGAAAGCCTAATTGCTAAGGACTGGATAAGGTCCTTATTCATTTTTGAGATCCACATATGCTCAGGTAGGTTTTACCTTATGAGATGGCTGTTAGCATAGTATTTGTTGATGTGGACACTGATTTGTCATGTATCTCTATTGAACCAACTTATAAAATACCTAGTAAATGACCAAGCATAATCATATACAGGATTTAACCATTCAAATCACAATCTTAAATATGACAGAAACCGATGATACAAGGATTTCAATCCTTCTTCCTTTTCTTGTAGGAGGGTTAACCTAGTTGATTCACTCTTCAAGGAATCAATAATATGGACAGTGTCCTGCTGACAGAGGTCCTTTATAAGTTCAGTTTGTATGTTCTTAGTAACAGAGTATTTAAATTGATTTGGTTTTGATAACTTAGAACATCTGAGACACAGATAGATAATCAGAAAATTTTCTGAACCAGTGCCTATCCTTTGGGCTGCAGAGTCAATAATAAGCAAAGAAATCACATAAACAAAATACACTGAACTGCCTTATAGCTCAAACAATTAGGATAGCTTGCCTTACAAAATATCTTGTTACCTCCAGACCACTGTATCAGATCCTTAACTAAATAGTATGCTTCTTGAAATCATTCACAATATTTAATTCCCTCCTTGAGAGAAACTTGTAAACAATTAGATGGTTACCTTATAACTAGAGTGTTACCGAATACCTTATAAACCTTAACACAGAAAAGCATACATACAAAGTAAAGAGACAATAGTTGAAAGGAGTAAAATTGCACCGTATTTCATTTATGTAATCCAGCTCGTTTATACATGAAAGTTTACACAGCTTCAAAAGATAGACATGAACCAGAATATCTGATTTCTGTAGTATATTATCTCTTCTTTACAAAAATGTTTCAAAAGATCAAAGACCCTTAACTATTACAATTCTTATCATATATATAGATTCTAGACCATCTTGGAATCCCTAAGGATGCAACAAGCTTCGGATGGTCTTAAAACCCTAACCCTAAAGATGTAAGATAGATAAAAAGAGAGAGAGAAAAGAAACGATGAGGTGACTGAGTCAAAAAGGTAAAATCTAATATCTTTGTTCTCCTCCCGACCTTGCGACTGCAATTTGATTGTAGATGGTAGCTGGTGTAGTTATTATGAAGTCCTGGTAGTTGTTCTCGCCTGCTCACCTACATTTTTTTTGAAATAACTGTCCATCATATCCATGAACAGTGCAGCACCAAGTGTCACCTCATTCATCGTCTAAAATCTCCTCCTCTACCACAGGTTTCTTTTTCTTTGGCATTGTCATGACTTCCCATGCCTTTACTTCATCATCTGTTGGCCAATTGAAGTCTTGGGTACTCTATACCTGCACTTTTTGTCTGTCCCATCTTGCATCGGTGATATTCTTGACATCAAGGAGGAATTTGTTGATGTCTGTTTCAGCCTTGAATGCTTCATCCAGTATTAAATTGAAACCATCAACATCAACCTCAGTTCCCAAAAGAAAAGCCTCTTCACTAGGCATTTTGCTGTCAAATTCACCTCTCTAGGCATCTATTGTTTTCACCTGGTCATTTTCTCCTTTTAAGGCAGGAATAAACCTATTAAAGTCAGCTGTAAAGAGACTCAACTTAGCCTCTATCTGGTTTAATTTCCCTTTGAAGAATGAGAGAGCAATGTTTACCCTTTTGATCTCATCTTCTACCTCTGTCACAATTGGAGGAAAGTCTGCCCTAATATTTTGCAATGATGTCAACTTCTCAAACATACTTGCTCTGGCAGACCACTTTGTGAAATAGGGGTTCAAAATTAGAAGATACCTTAGTACTTCTACATGCAATATAGGCAATTTGTTATAAGTATTTATTACAACATCAGCTTTTTCTTTAAGGATCTCAATCCTATGTTGCAATATGCCTCTTAATGCTTTCAATTCTATAGCATTCCCCTTTTCTTCATCTTCTTTCTGTTCTATAGCCTCCTCTGATCTCGGCTTGTCTTCAATTTGCTGAGGTGCAGGCACATATACTACCTCTGGTTTTGCCTCTAATTGATCAGTTAATACCTTTATCATTTGATCTCTCTGGTATAACTTTATGTGGCACAGATATCTATCTTTTGATAGTGCACTTGTTTCTTCTAACAGATTAGTACACCTTTCAGACAATTGCTTTGTCTTGTCCTCATTCAGCTGAGCCCAGTGTGTCATTATTTGAGAGATCTCTAAATCCCCTGTGTTCTGCACTGACTACACCATCTGGTTCCCCACCATATTTTCTTGTATATTTACTAATTGGGGCTTGTGCTCCTTAGGGCTCAGATTCCACATGGGAAAGGCTTGTGACTTTGGTTCATACCCAAATCCTTTGATCATGTCCCCTATCTGGACTTCACTGACCATTTTAAGGTCAGGCTACTTCCTGATTTGATCTATGACAAATGCAGATGCCAAATCCCAGCCTTCAGCTAATAGGATACCACTTCCCAATACCATCTTCCTGGGATCCTCAGGAGATATGTCCTCAACTTCAGGATCATAATTTTGCAGGGCTACAAGAGCATCATTGGTAATTGTCTCTTTCCCATCCATAAGTAATTGGGATTTCAACTGTTCTGCTTTGTGCCACCTTAGGAAATCCTTGAATTCCTCTGTCTTGACAAAATTGTCATCATCCAGGAATTTCTACTAATTAAGCAGTCTTTCATCCACACATGACCTCAATGGGATCTCAACTTTGTCCTCTGGATCAGGCATTTGTTTCTTGCCTTGTCTAATTGCCTTCCTTAGGTTATGGTCATATAACCTGGTACCTGGTATCAAGGCCTTAACCTTGTCCTTTTTCTTGCTCTGCCCTTCTCCTGAAGGTTGGCCTAATTCTAGTTTTTGCCTCTTTTCTGCAGGCTCTTCTAAATCATCTGGCTGTGTTGCAACAGTTAAGTCTATGATGTGTTTCTCTTCAGCTCCTTGCAACTATGGGCTCTCAGCCATTTCCTGTCCTTGGGCTTGTTGTGATGGAGGAGACAAGTAAGGTCTTGCATAATCACTATCATCTCCACTATCATAGTCTGACTCAGAATGCTCAAGAGATTGAGCACCTTTCTTTGCAAGGACTGTATCCAACTGATCTAACAACATGTCATAGTTGTCAATCATGGCTTTGATTCTGTCAAAATAATTGAGGTCAGGGAAAAAACCTCCAAATGATAATCCATTCCTCTTTATTTGCAGTTGCAACTTTAGCAACTCTTGGATTTTCAACCTTTTCATATGGATGTCATCCTCATCCAGGTTGTTCCTTGTAGCATCCTCCTTTATACACTCACAGTGTACATTTGTATTTGGGATAGTAGGAGTGTACAATTTTCTGACCCCTGCCATGAAGCCTTCTGGGTCAATATATTTGTAAGGGGCTGCCCACATTCTAAATTTCTCTAGCCATTGGCTCACTTCATCCATGGCATTCTTACCTATTGTGAAATTTGCAATTTTAAATTGCCTAGGGGTTATGGTCCCCTTCTTATGTGAAGAAAAGTGCTCATTATCAGTCAACATTAGCTGCCAGATGAATTCCATGGCAGAAACTCTCATTGGCACATGATAAGGCAAAATATGGGGTGGATGAACACACCCATACACTCTGAGTATGGTGAAATTCTCTTCTAGATAGAAATCACCCCAATTGTGATTTCCAGGCCAATTTTCTAGATACTCACAAGGTCTTAGCAGTTGTATGACCTTTAAGGGAATCCTGGTCCTTTTGATTCCCAGACTCTTTATTATTGGAAACACAATCCAATTCTCAAAAGCACAGAAATCACAATCTCTGGAAGTAAAGTTCCAAACCCTAACCCAAAACTGGATAGGATTTGGATGTGATTGAAAGAATCTCTGGGGAGACAAATTGTTAGGATCCATGATTGTGAAATTGTAATATAGGAGAAGGTGCATTAAGACTGAATAATGAAAGAACTTGGGCTCCTTCTCCTTAGGGTTTTTCAATTTCTTCTGTGTAGCAACGAACCCTTCATGCATCTCATCGATTATATGCTAAATATAATCATAACTTATGCTAGAGTGTATCTCCTGCAGGTCTAAGACCATCATCAAGATGCCATGACCTATTCTCTCAGCATCTCCATCTATTCCCAATACTCTGCAAAGAGCATAGGCATTGTATTTGATATAAAAGTGCAGGTCCTTGAAATAATATGGGTAGGGTTCAGCCTTGGGACCTACATGATCTCTTAACTCTTGTGGCATGTGCTTCTTCAACAAGCCCCTAGCAACACCAGGCTTATTACTATATCTCTTTTCCTGTTTCTTCATGTCAATTTTGGTTGACATGGTGCTAAATAGGCCAAATGCTTGCATGAAAGAGTTTCTATTTAGTACCAACAAGTTAGTGCCATCCTCCCTCTTAATGGTCTTTGTGAGGACATCATAATGATTAGCCAGGTCCAAAAATAGGTCAACATCTAGAAACACATCAGGCACTAATAACCTACCTAGATCAGATATCCAAGGGTTTGACACAGGGATAAGTTTATCAGAATTTTTGTAAAAATAAGTAAATAGAGAGTAACCTGTTGTGCCCGGGGTTACAGCATCTCTAATGTCTTTGAAATCATCTTTGAATTCATGAGCATCAATCTTTCTGTTCTGTGTTGAACCTGGCAGTAGCTGCAGAAACTCATTTGAGAAGCTATGTTTTCCTTTTTGCTCCTCTCCACTGCCTCCACTCGTAGAAGCAACGCTCATAGCAGTACTCATCTTTGCAAGCACTTTGAATCTCTGTTTGAATGATATTGAAACAAATCTAATTTCCAATATCAACTATCTGTCCTGAGCACAACTCTCTGTAACTTTTAGAAATTTTAATCACCTTAGAACACTGCAACAGCTCTCAATATCAATTTTCGCTGAAACTACAACTTGTCTCTGAAATCATAAACTCGGTGAATAAGAATGAATGTACAATCCCCTGTTTATAGCCATAGGATTTAGAGTACATGGCTCAAAATTTAGAAACGTCAGTTCTGCCATTAAGTTCCTATGCCATGAAACTTTCAAAAACCTAGCCGTAGGTGTATGAAGTTGACAGGAAATCAAAATTCAAATCATGAATCCTTGGCGCAATCATAAAATGTTTAAGACAGCTGCCATGGCACCTTTTGATTCATTCTCTATCATATATCTCAACTACATTTTGTGCACAGTAATCAAAATTTAGGTATCTGATTGGCCACCGAGTGATCTTCCCTATCATGTCATCCACTTGGCGCCGCTTTTTTAGATTTCATGATCAGGTGACCTCGCGACCTCATTAAGTCTCTTTGTCGCAAGCACTTTTCCTTAACCATGGTCTGATCTCTAGACTAGGTGACAATGATCTTTCTTTACCTTGGCTGACCCAAGTCCTTCTAGCGATCAGGCGAAAATGGTGAAACTGAAGTCGCATGGAGTTAACCCTAACTCATTACTCTTCTCCAGACTTCGCGACAAGCCGTTTATCATTTAACATTCATAGTGATCGCTAAGTCGCTGGATGCTTACTTCTCTTTTCAAGATTAGATGAAAACCCTTAGTCACACAGTCGGGAGATAAGTTTAATATGACCTTATCACTAAAAAGGTACCCTTTCTCTATTTATGGCGACCTCGCGACATACCTTAATCGCTAAGTCAGGAGGACTTTTTCCCTGGGGCACTTTTATCTCCAGACATCGCGACCACCGTCAGATCCTTTCATTCCTTCATTGAACGATTATCGCGTAATCACTACATATTTCTTCATGCCCTTAAATCATCTAGAGACTTCACGACTGAAGGTGAAAATACCTTAGTCTCTTTATCACTTGATCCCTTTTCTCCTTCTGGCGACCTCCCGACAACCATCAATTTTATGACAGATCTGTCATCTATTCTTTTGTCCACTTAATGCATTATGAAAAGCTGAGTCATCGCTCCTATTCTGGTGACATCCCGACTGAGGGAAATCACTAACATTAAACAATTAGTCGCTGAATCAGGACTGTTATCCCTTAACTGCCATTTTATCACGAGACCACGCGACTGAAGAAAAAGCTTAACTGTTTGCCATGGCCTGATCCAACGATCATGCGACATGAAGTAATCGCAAAGTCTGAAGACATTTCTTTGACTTTTTGACCTTTCTCGCGATCACCTGACTGAGCAGTGGGTCCCATTCTTATAAAGCTTTATGTCATGAAGTTCAAGCAATAACCCGACTTAAGTGAAATCACCAAGTCTCGAGACACTGAAGGAATATTCCATTTCTTAAAGAGACTATGCGACACAAAGGAAAAGCTAAGTCGGGAGAGGATTTAGCATATTCATTCTGGGTAATGCGATCATGCGACCTAATTTAAAGCACATGTCTAAAGTGTTAGAAAAAGGTAATGATGAGACATAAGACATTTCCAAGGGTTTCAACTACATTGCTTCAACATTAGGCTTTAGGGTTTTCAGGGTTTTGACAATTTGGGCAATGCACAGGCATGAAAACCTAAAAATTTGCAGAGGGCAAGACAAGGAACAAGGTAAAGCAGCAAAAACATGAAATACAACCAACAAGTGCTACTTGTTATTCCTTTCATACTTGTCCCTACATTTTGTAGGCAAAATGTTGGGTCCATCTTTTTTTCTTTTTACCTTGCTTTATTTCCCTTTTGTTTTTCTTTGGCCTTTGCTTCCGCAAGGGTCATTTTCTTTTCTTTTTGGCTCTCCTTCCTCCGGTTGTTGGTCCTGACGTGTTTTTGTCTTTTGATTCAGCTAGATTTCTTGACTCTGGGATTCTTTGTCACCATCTCCTTTTTTGTTAGAGGGTGCGGTTGTTTGAAATCCCTGGGTCTAGAGTTCAAAGGGTTTTCCTTTCCTGGGGTTTGAGGAAGGAGCAAGATATGTTTTTACCCTAAGCATATAAATGGGTTTCACCTACCACTTTCACATTTACCACGTACAAGTTATCCAGAGCAATTACCCAGAGTGATTAAGGCAAATAAACAATGATTAAGTGTGAATTGCTCTCGGTGCTCAACAGTGCTTAAATGGTGATTAACAGTGGTGCATTTGTGGTCATTTCATGGTTTGTGAAAGCTTAATCACTTGCAGAGAACCTCACGTGCTCCTCTTCCCATGTTTCTTCATGTTTTAATGTAGGCCCTTCGACTCTCTTCTTCCTGGTTTTTTCTTTCCTGGTTTTGCTTGTGTTTTCTTCTTTGCTTTCGGTTTCATCTTCATTTTTCTTTTCTTTTCTTTCTGGTCTATTTTTGCCTCCTGTTGGTGGGATGGTCCCGCAAGAAGGTTGTCCACCTTCCTCGCATTGTTCTTGGCCCTATAAATAATGTTCAATAAATGTAAATACTGTTGTTAATCCTTAAAATCTTCTATGTAAAGGTGTCAGAGTCTTGTTGTAAATTTTAGGTAATCTTTCTATATAGGGTTGCCATTCCTATAAATTGTGCTGCTTTCCAGCTTTCCCCTATATATATTGGGTCTGTACATTGTCCTAGTAACCCTTCCCATGGTGAGATTGTCACACTCTACATGTCAAAACCAAATTTGGAGCTCATCTACATGGTGTCCGCCTGGCTTGAACTCAGAACCTCACCTATTTGAGCAATGGTGGCAATTCTCTCTCCTCTGTTACTTCATCATTAATGGCAGGATTAATTTCCCCATGAGTGAGCATTCAAAAACATCCCATCTGGCATTCATTTCCCTTGTGTCAACCCATCTGTCACCATAAAAGGCCATTACACTGTCTATCGCCTGACCACGAGACAACCCATGTTAGCCAAGTACGCTTGTTGCCTGATCACATCGATAATGGCTAGTTTCTTTAGAATCTGGGTGGTGGGAAGTCCCCAGGTCTTCATCCCATTTTATCGCATAAACTAATATCCTGGGACCTCTGGGTGTCGATCAGAATCCAATATTTGCTAACCGTTAATTGAGGATTTTGATGCGTACTAATATTCTTTGAACAGATGTGAGATGGTGGTGAATTCCCTGGAGTCCATAAAAATGTTGTATTTTTATCATATTATATGAATTGATGGTTCTCTGGTCTTCCAGGTTGCATGATATCCAATGACATGTCTACAGTAACAACTCCTCCTGGAAGTCCAAAACTTCCAACTACCTCCACTCGGGCGGACACAAAAATGAAGGCATAAAAGATGTTGGCCACGCTCCCATTAACCTCCAAATACCTAAGGGAGGGCATTCTTGTGGGGTCCAAAGTGGACTGCAAGCTATAGGAGATCATAGATACCGAGCCCAGACTATGGGCTGAAATGCAAGGCCTTGTCCAAACCATGTACCAATAGAGGGCTATCAGAAATGATACGGAAAAAAATGTGGCCGCCTATGGCATCAATAAAGCTAAAATTTTCCCCTACTTGGTGCAAGAACTAAAGCTAATCCTTCAACTAGCAACACACTACAAAACTCCCACTTGGGTTGTTTTTCTTTCCAACCCTCTACCACTGCACTACCCAGCGGTCATTATTAATCTGGATGCTGCCACTTTTGCTTCAAGGCTGGAAATCCCCCAATTCAAGGGAGCCATTGTTATCTCTCGGTCTGTATCACTGAAGGAGTTTGAGGAAATTTCTATTCTCACCCAACAACATCTCAATACTCACTCATTAAAGTCTCCGAGAAGCGACTATAAGAAGATGAAGCTGGAGATTCCCCACAGAGACTTTAAAGAATGCATATAGGTAGGAATCATCTTCTTGTGCAGACTCTTAAGAGAATCTAATGCCAGGGAATTTTTAGCATGGATGTATTATTTCCTCTACTACATCACCACCTACGGTTGGACCTTCAACTGGGCAACCATCATCGCCAATCATGTAGACTTCTAGCTGAAGAATGTCCTCTGCAATTCAAAGTTCTACATGACTTCATATGTATTATGGGTGTTGGCCGAAAAAAGACCCTCTCTTTGGGGTTTGTAGATAGTGGGCATTCTCAATAATGGGCCTGGATAGCTCACCCCATGGGAACATTATCCCTGGATCCAATGGGAAGCCTCTTTCCCACATTTTTGGAGGGTAAATGACACGTTCATTTACCATAACATTTTGACACTCACTCAGGATTTTGTGTACCAGTTTTTGCAGGAGGTGATGAATTTGGTGAACACATACAACAATTATTTTATTCAATTCCAACAACATACTTATATTCAAGTGACTGGCTTCTCCAAGAAGCCCTACCTACTCCCCAGGCACTATGGGGATATGATCATTCTTTTGGAGTTATGTAGGCAAATCCTAGAACTCCACACATTATTTGGCATGAAGAAGGTTACATCCATCCCATTCCCAATTATGTACAGGAACTATTCTTGCAGTCTCATAGTGGCTAAGGAAGCCGACAATGAGCTAAAGAGTCTGGGACTGGCGGAATTCAAACTTACCAGAAACAATTTTGATCCGGTCAACAAGATAAGACAGGCATTGCCCCGGGCATCAACACCGCTTAAAGTTTAGATTGAAGATTTTTGGGTGGATTGTCAGGATAGTTTTGATCTTTGGGCCCAACAACATTCGAGGATGTCTAAAGGCTTAATGAAGGCCCTCAACCTTTAGGGATTCTCAAAATATATTTCAGATGATGGGCCTTTATAGGACCCAACATACAAAGAACAAAGGATCGACAAGTTGGATCTCCCTCCAGCGGATTGGGACACCCTAGAGAACTAAACAATTGAGGATGTGAGTCACCAAATTATTGATAAAAACCATAAATATTTTGAGAGAGTGTTTCTGAGGAGCACCCATAAGGGTCCAATCTTGTGGGGGTCTTCTTCGACCTCCAAAGCCATAGGACCAAGCAAAGATAAGGGGAAGGAGAAGAAGGACATCCCACCCCAAGTTACTCCCTAAGGCCCACTCCCCATTTTCAAGCAAATTCATGATCAGCTGGAGGTGTCCAGACTAACGAGCTAGAAAATAAGTGCCCAACTTTCCCGCTGTCTCCTGGTTACTCTAGTGGGATCTTCTCACCTAGCAGGATCCTCTTCACTAGTGGAACTCACGAGCTGATAGACAGAGGCTGAGGCACAGTCTGTAGATATACTAGATGCCAGGGCCCCATTACAAAGAAATAAGAAGTAGAGGGTAGACAATCCCCTGAGCAAAAACACTGGTCCTGACATTCCCAATGTTCCCCAGATGGAAGTTAGTTTAGATTCCCCCAAACTAGAGGAGCTCCTGGAGACCTCCCCTCCACATAAAAATTTTGATGATATCTTTGGGATTGATGAGCTCATGAATTTACATCAGGAGATAGACAAGATGATAGAAGAAATAGTTGCATAATATGCCGAGATAATCCCCGATGAAGGGGAGACACCAGAGAAGGAGGTGGTTCCAGAGAAAGAGGTCTAGGAACCTAAACAAGAAGAAATGCAAAAGGATCCACATGAGGTGGAAGAAGCACCGGTCCAAGGTATCAAGACAGATTCAAGGCAAACAAATGATGAGAAACTGACAATTGGGGAAACTAGACCTATAGGATCAATCGTACCCTGAACCGTCATGCTCCAAATGCCTTCAGTTATTCTCAGTAATCAAGTGCCCTGAAGCATGACATTTGATGAAGTGGTCTCAGTGGCCCAATAATCAAACATTGGTCAGACACCTTCACCTCCTCTAGAAGATGTGCCCAGGGAGAAGGATGTCCCAAAGAATGATGCCGAAGATGAAAAACAATAGAAGGACGAGGGGAAGAACCCCAAAGATACAAAGGTTGAATCAATAGATGCTAAAAAAAATGGGGAAAGCCCTGGTGACATAGATGATGCTGGTTCTTGTGGACATGGGGTCCTTGACACCATAGATGAAGACACCACTAGGGCAGAAAACACTGAAACCCACAGAGAATAGGAAAAAGAGAAAGAGTTTGTTGTGACCATCGATACCAAAGGTACATTAATAGACTCCAAAGAAGGCCCTGATACTCATTCCTTAGCCAAAAAACTTCCACAGTCACCATAATGGCTACTGGAATCATGAAAGTGAAAGGCCCCAACGCTGGTAGGTGTTCCCTTATTGTTGGCCGAGATGATGGCTAAAAATGTAGAGGCTAAGAAGCCCAAAAAGTCCTAGACCATCCATACCCTCTGGACTTGTCCCAGAGGAAATATGGTTGCAATAGTTGCAACCCCTCCTCCAGATATAGATGGGGCGATAGTAAGTGCTGAAGACTATGCAGTCATAGAAGTGCCTCTAGGGAGGAGAGATAAGCAAGGTGAGCTCGACCTACTAAGAGAGGAAACTCGGGATGTTGAAGCATGGTATGAAAAATATGCACAAAAGTTAAAGGAGGAAAGAGAGAAACATGAAAATCTCCTCAGACTTCTCGCAGAACTTACACAACCATTGGCCGAGATCCATTCGGAAGCCTCCACCTCTGGACCACCACTTCCATAGGGTGACATGGATTCTCTTCGGGCCATGAAGAAGAAGGCACAGGCTATAGATGGGTGGATCACAAAGTAGATCAAGGTTGTAAGGCAATTCTTAGAGGTGTCACTCCTGAACCTTTATCTGGTCAACAACCTCTTGGGAAATTTAAACGGTGTCATCATCCTATGGGAAGGGAACATAGAAAAATATGAGGAGTGTAGGACCAGATTAGATGAGGTCATAAAATCTGGGGAAGAGGCCAACACCAAGGTAGGAATTTTTGGAGAGAAATCCTTATAATTCCTCCAGGCCCAGTACTCCAGACTTGGCCTCAAAATTGAGGTAAGCAAACAACTAGTTACGTCCCTAAAAGAAAAGATCATGATGGTCCGGTATCCTTTGGACCTGTATAAATTATTTTTTGGAAGGATTTCACAAGTTGATCCCTTCATGACTGAGACTTGTGCCCCAGAGGATTACATCCTCAACAAGTTTGATGAGCTGATGGAGTTCTGGTATCAGTTTGCCAGAGACTTGGACAGAGGAAAAATGTCAAGAATATCTAAGATGATGCTCCAGGCTCATGAAGCTATAAAGTTAGTAGAAGAATTCCAGGATGGGGCCGGGGATATTGAATAGAAGTTCAAAATTATTTGCAACCGGTGAAAAAATATCAAAGATATAGATGAAGATGGCATTAGCCAAATTTTGGAGGCATTCAAGAACAAGGGACAGTAAAGTTCTTCAGACTCTAGAGATTCTTGCCAGTAGGGTGCATCTTTGAACATTCATTATTCTTTGAGCGCAAGCTCCCAAACTCTAGAATTCTAGATCCAATTTTTTGTATTCTTTCAGTGACCTGTGTCCAAGTTCCCCAGAGTAGACCCGTCATTATCCAACAGTTAATAAGGGGGTCAAAAAGTAGGTGATCCTGATAAGGCATGTTAGACAAACGATGGTCTTGACATGTGATCTTCATAAGGCATCATTCTAGCATTAACTACCTAGTGCCTTGAAGACAGTGAACCACATTTCCCATTGATGAGGCATGTAGCCTCGAACTCTAGAAGATCAACTTTCTTCTATTCTTACTCTGACACCCTTCTCGATGCTGATTCTTCCAACTTCCCTTCTTGTCTTCTTGTGTCAATTTGTCAGACCTCTTCTCTTTTCAAGGTGATTGTAAGTGGTGTAGGTAGTACCGGCCACTAGATATTATATTTTAATGGTTGAGTGTACAGTTGGATTTGGTTAGTTTTTAGGGAAAGTTATGTATATAAATAATAAGTCTGACCTCATTTCAAGGGTTGAAAAAATTGATGATTTTGCAGTCCAATACTATTAGAATTTCTCAGTAGTTGCAGAGCTTAATTCTCAGTAGTTAGATGCTCCCTTGGAGCCACTGATGTACACACCAATGATGCTAGAACACCCTATTAATGAAGAAGGAAGAGTTTCTGACAATGATGTTGTTGGTGTTCTGATCTCTGAGTTAGAAATATCTCTTTTCTGTTGTATGTTTCTAATGTCCTTTGCTCTAATGTTTTGTTAGATTAGATGATCTCATTTCCCCTTGCTATTGAATATGTATGAAATTATGATTCTATATGCATTCAATATTTAGTGTAGTTCATTAGAGCATTACCGATGTTAAAGATATATTGCATGACTATAAGTAGAATAACAAACTTCTAACCTTGATCTATCTTTTGTTGTTTATTTGGTAAACTCATGCATGCTTGTAGGAAACCCTAACCTACTAACAAAATCTCTGGAGAAGATGAGTCAAAACCAGCTATCCCCCTAAACAAAATATTCACTTGCCCAACTTAGCTCACCGCACCGTTAAGACCTGACACTCAGGTACTTGAAGGCCCAAAGAATTTATTCCCTAAACAACCTTTATAGGCAAAGTTGGCCGATACCCTGGTACTTAGTGAAAAGTCTTCCTCTGTTGATGAGACCAGTCACAAGGTCCTGTCAATAGAAAATGGAACTAGAAGGTGGGCATGATCTCATCCCCTTTAGAAGATTTTGATTTCACACCGCCTGAGGGTTTCCCAAGGCATAGTTTTAGGAACCAAGCTTTTAGCAGGATTGGGTCTTTTTTTCCCTTGCACTTTGAAAGAATCCTTTGATCAGCCCCCAATCCTAGAAAGTTTGTTGAACTCAAGCCTCCTGATTGAAAGAAGAGGACCCCAAAGACCAAGCAGCCAACCAACCTTATCTAGGGATTTTCTACACCTTAGAATACCCAAGCCCCTCAGATAACCTCGGGGACTAATGCTCAACCTAGCCAAAATCTAGTAGCCCCAATGGCAACTTACTTTGGTAACATTTGGTCCCATTGGGGCAGTTCCCTAATGCTACCAATGATCCTCCTCCACATCGGGAGAAGATCTACCCAAGATACGAGCATCTAGGCCCACAAACCACAAAAGAACATCTCCAAGCCTACAAGGATGCCATGAACTGACATCGGGTACAAAATTAGGATGTTGTGACTTGAATGTTCCCTCTGTCCTTAGGATAGAACAAGTTAAACTGGTACCTCAACATGCCGGACAACTCCATCAACAATTCGAAAGATATGGAAGACACCTTCTTGGAAGCCTTCTACATTCATGTGGACCGAGTGTGGTCTCACAACCAGTTTATCTCCATCAAGAAAGAACTGAATGAACCCCTCACCTCATTCAAACATTAGTTCCAATGGGCTTTGAAGCGGTGCATGGGCCCCTTCATCCCATCCATAGACATCACCATCCAGACATACCTAAATGCTCTGGACCCCATTGTTTCCACTCTCCTTTGGAGAACCACCACCGCAAATGACTGGGATACTCTAGAAATGGTTTACAACCTGGCCCTAGAGTTGTTTTTCTATTTGAGCAAAGATCCTAGTGGGATGTGATAAAGTCTTCCATTCAACATGATACCCGAATAAACTTCTCACGCTGGAGGATACAACCCCAATCTAGCAATGGGTGCCCCGACGATGGCCATGGGCCCACCACCACCGATAGATCAAAAATCTTGATATGTTTATCCATTGCAAGCCTAGATAATACCAGGTCTAGAATTTGTTCCTTGGAACCAGCCACAGCAAATGTAACAACCCTTGATGCAACCCTCCAGAGTACCTTTCTTCCAGTCGGTCGCGACTGGAGGATTGTAGTCCTTAACTCTGGGAGCTACCACTACCTTCCCCAAGAACCAACCACAACAACCATCACACTATGATGCAAACACTCAGCTGTCTGCTGAGGTTGAATCCCTCTAGAGATTGGTGTCCTCCCTAGCTGTGGACATGGGACAATTGAAGGTGGGACTTTCCGCACCTCACAACTCCAATTCCTAGAGAGGGAATGTTTTCTCTAGATAATGAAATACCAACTCTGGAGGTAGAAAATATAATGGGCCTCAGCCCAATCAACAACAATGGAATAATAATCCAAACACTGGAGGTCCTCCTCTAAACCAAAACACCACTCAGGGTGGTGTTGGACCTAGTCATTTTGCACAACTTGCAAAATTCCACCCCATGACCAATTGGTGTAGATTGCATGACATTGGCTCTCATTCCAAGGTGAGTTGTTCCACACTAGAGAAGATCATTATGATCTCCCAGTCGGAAAGACAATATACTATCAATCCCACTCCCTCGAAAACATCCGCACAAGAGCCTTCTCATAGTGCCTTCACTGGTGAGACCGTCTTCTTCAGGAAAGACAAAGAGGAAAAAGAAGAGACCTAATTACAAGGGTTATTTGATGAGTCTATCCTAACCTTTGAGGCCAATGCCTTCACCAGCCCATAGACTCCCTACAACACTCAGAGTTAGGCTGGAAAAGGGCAAGTTTATACACCAACGCTTCCCAAGAATACCTCTCCCTAGGATAACACAAATGATTTCTCCTTCCAACCAAAAGGACCTGGCTCTAACCAAGCTAAGGATAAGGCTGAGGGAAGCCAACTTTACCTTGGGGGAAGGTTTGAAATCACTAAGGTGTCAGAGAGAACCACCACCTCCATGACCTTGATGGAAGTTTTGTTGAATTATCCTGAGCAAAGGAATTCCCTTCTGAAGCTCTTGGGAAACCTGAAAGCCAATAGTTGTCCACTGAAGACCATCACATTTGATGATGCCAAATTGGCTATCTTCTAAGGAAATACTAAGGATCCTCCCTTCTTACTACGTTTGAACATACAAGGGAAGAACCTACACAACTGCTTGGTAGATTTTGGTGCTTCAAGCAATGTCATGCCTTTATCTATATGCTAGAAGCTTGGAATATTTCCCACTCCATCCAAAGGTGCAGTATTCCAATTGGACAATATTGTTGTAAAAATGGTAGGTGAGTCTGGATTTAGCTCATCCAAGACCACCAGATATCAAGCATAATAAACATCCAAGTGGTGGACATCCCTGAAACTTATGGGATGTTGTTAAGTTAGAATTGGTCTAAGGCCCTTAATAGGTATTTCTCCACTAACTTCTCTCACTTGTGACTCCTGTGGGGGGGGCAGTCAAACCAAATTTAGGTAGAGAGTGAACCCAGGATGAAGTAGGCACTCACCGAAGTTAGGAGGGTGAATGAAGTCCTATTCTCTAAATCTTCCCCCAGGGTGTACTGACCCCTAGAAATCCTAACATTTGATTTCACCCCCGAGGAGGATCCCATAGTTGTTCAGAGAATTCAGGACCTGGACAAAAAACTAAGGGGTGAGGTAAACTCATAGGGCAACACAACCACCCCGACCACACTCTTGTCTGACACTTGGTGCTGGGTATGCTACTAGAAACATTTTGAACTAGGGTGTGAATCTTGTATTGCCATTACTACCCACCACATCAATGCCCTCCAAGAGAGAGAACACAAAGAGGATTCACTTGGACCCAGTAACCATTCTGGTGGTATGCCTAAGGTACCATTTCTCTAGGAATCCCAACCAAAGACTTTACCAAAGGAAAACCTCACCCACGTGCCATCAGAACCGGAGGAATCACTTCCCAACCCTTCCAAAATCAATCCAAACACCACTCCACCTTCCCAACACTAGAAAACAAACAATGACCTTTGGACCCTAAAGTTTGACGGATCCCAGTCCAAACAAGGCTGCAGGGACAGAGTGGAACTAATTAACCCGTGGGGGAGATCATTCCCCATGTCTTATAGGCTATATTTTAACTGCATGAATAACATCATAGAGTACGAGGCTTTTTTCCTTGGACTCCTATTCACACTGAGAAAAGGAATCACCCACCTTTGGGAGATGGGTGATTCAGAGTTAATCGTAAAACAAGTTCAGAGCCAATATACTTCTCATGACAAAAGGTTGGCCACATACTACAATTGGGCATGGAGCCTAATCAAAGATTTCAATTCTTTTGGCATCAAACTTATCCCCCAGAAACATAATTATGTTCCAGATGCCATTTTCGTGTCTGCCAGCACCCTTGAGCTAATGGCTGGCTCCCAGCTCTGGAAGTTTTTTGTTGAGATGGTCCCCACCCCATCCATCCAGGACAATATCACTCACTTTTAGGTCTTTGAGGATGACCAACATATTATGGCCTTCATGGCCAATATCAGCATCTTTGAGGATTAGATAGTGGAAGTAAGAGATCATGATGATACCGGGCAGGGTGAAGAAGCCGACGGGATTATCGACTTACCAACCAACATAATCCCTAAGGGGATGGTAGCTCTTGAATGCATCTTTGATTTGGACCCTCGGGGAAAAGAAAAGATATCATCCTCCTCTAAGGGATGAAAATTTGAAAATATCAACATTAGCCAAGCCGATGAAGAAAAATTTGTGCATATTGGCACCTCTTGCTCCCCAGAGGAGAAGGAGAAGATTCTCACGGTTCTCCAAGAATACATTAACATAATTGCATGGGGGTATGAGGATCTGAAGACCTATGACACATCCATCATGACCCATACCATCTCACTGAAACTAGATGCTAAGCCCTTTCAAAAAAATTGAAGACCGGTCAACCCATTGATCGAACCTCTAATTCATCAGGACGTTTAGAAACTGCTATCAACCCAGATTATCTTTCCTATCTAGAACACAACCTGGGTTTCCAACCTCATCCCCGTGTGAAAGAAGAATGGAAAGATCTACCTTTGCATGGATTTTTAGAATTTGAACAAGGCATCCAAGAAGGAAAATCACCCTCTCCCCTTGTTGGATGAGGTATTACAAATTGTTAACGGATCCCAAATGATGTCCTTCCTGGATGGATACTCTAGGTATAACTAGGTTATGGTTAAGTACAAAGATAGAGATAAGACTGCATTCACCACCAAATGGGGAACATTTGCATACTGGAGAATTCCCTTTGGCCTCATCAACGTAGGGGCAAAATTTAAAAAGGCCATGGATATCATGTTCAAGGGTCTAGTTAACAAATGCATAATCATCTATATGGATGATTTGATGGTATTTTCCTGGGACAGGCAGGATCATTCCGCCCACCTTGCCCAAATTTGTGAGAGATGTCATCGGTATGGAATTTACCTCAACCCTAAGAAATGCATATTCAGGGCCACTGAAGGGAAGTTGCTTAGGCATATCATCTCTAAGAAGGGGATATCCATTGACCCTAAGAGAGTTGAAGCACTTCTTAATCTACATATGCCTGAGAGTAAGAAAGAGATGAGATCTTTCTTTGGAAAGATAAACTTTGTCTGGAGGTTCATCACTGGATTTGCTAAGTTAGTGAAACCACTCAATGACATGATGAAGAAAGATACAAAGATTGAGTGGAGCCCCAAAGTGAAGTGAGCATTTTCTCAGATCAAGCAAGCCACAGTGGAGGAACTAGTCCTGGCAAGTCCAGACTATTCCCTCCCATTTCACATATTCTCCTTCGCTTCACCGCATTCCCCAGCAACAGTTCTAACCCAGAAGGTTGAGGGGGAAGAATGACCCATTTCTTTTATGAGCTCCCCTTTCAAGAACACTAAAATATGATATTCATCATTGGAAAAGTAGGATTTCACTCCAGTCCAGGCCATGAAGCAATTCCAACACTATATTCTCTAGAGCACAATGCATGCTATCATTCTAGACCAGGTTGTTAAATCTTTACCGCTGCAGAGAAAACTAGGCAAACACTAGGGAAATGGATGGCCATCCTCCAAGAATATGATATGGAAATGCAACCGATGAAGATAGTTCAAGGCCAGTGACTATGCAGAGCAATAGCGGAAGGAACTCCAAATATTGAATGCCAAACTTACACAATGGAGTTCGTCACTCAAGATCTATGGTATACCAATCTAGTGTACCTATTTCTCAACAAAAAATTCCTGGAGGGGCTTCCCCCAAAAAAACATCACACCCTATAGTTGAAAAGAACACAATTTGTGATAAAAAATGGAACACTTTTTTGCAGGAACTATGAAGGGATATACCTCCGGTGCATAGACCGGGACCAAGCTGCTAGAATGATAGAAGAATTTCATGGGCAGTTCAAAATTGGGCATGGATCAACTGATGCCACTACCCACCAGAATCTCTGAGCTAGATACTATTGGCCCTTCATCTTTAAAGATGTATACACTCACGTGAGGAAGTGCCACACTTGCCAAACAATAGCCCATCATGAGTGAAACCCAACCATGCCTTTGCAGCCGATCTTTGAAGTTAGACCCTTCGCCTAATGGGAGTTTGATTTTATTAGGGAAATCAACCCCAACTCATCTGCCAACCACCGGTATATTCTAACTACTACCAATTACTGTACCTAGTGGTTTGAGGCAATTCCTTGCAAAAATAACACAACGAATGTAGTTATTAAATTCCTGGAAGAAAACATAGTCACCCATTTCGGAATGCCATTCACTATAGTGTGTGACAATGGTCTAACATTTTATTTGGCATAGTTACTCAAATGGACCTATGAAAGGAAGATCACCTTGAAGTTCTTGAATCCACTAATAAAAATCTGTTGGAGGTGATCAAACACTTGTTAGAACAAAACCCCTAGGCCTGGCACCAAAATCTTAGATTCTCTCTTTGGGAAAATTGCATCAAAATAAAAGTAGCCTTGGGAAATTCCCCATTTCATCTAGTTTACAACCAAAATCTAGTGTTTCCTATCAACTTATAAATTCTGGTCTTACAGTTTATGCAAGAATTTAACAACCTGGACAACATTGTGGAGGTTCAGCTTCTGAACCTAGATAGAATGGAGGAACAATGAGATGTGGCACTAGAACACTTTACACATCATCAAGTGGTCATTAAATGATGGTTTGACCAAAGAGCCCAATAGAAGGCCTTTCAAATTTTGGACATGGTCCTCCTATGGGACAAGGCCCAGGATAAGAAAGGAAAGCACACTAAATTTCAAAGGCTCTGGCTTGGACCATATCTGATATCTGAGATCTACAGGGAAAATACTTATCTCCTCAATACTATGACTAAAGAAGCCATCCCATTGCCTGTCAATGGGTAGTTTCTCAAGCACTATTTTTATTGAGGTGGGTGGTAAGTTTGTCCAAGTTTGTATTATATGTAAAAAGTTCCTGCTTGGAAATAACTTTCTCGGTGCTCCTTGGGGAGCGTCTTATCCTTGTAAATAGTTGTCAGTCATCCTCTGAGACTACCTTCCTTTCCTTATTTGCTTTTGTTTTTGGTTTTATTTTGTTTTTCATTTGTTTTCTGGGTTCCTGGCATGTTTCCCTCTTCTTGTGGACAGGTATGCTTCACATGACATATAGTCCCTGGAATGATACCTTACGCATTTTTGGTAGTTTGGAATCTATTGTTAGCATGGTGGAATTTTTTCACACCCCGAAGTTATTTTGTGTGGGTGGTAAAAGGTTATGGGTAATCTTTCATCTGATTCATATCTCGACAGTCATGACATTGGTTAATAGAAAATCTAAGAAGAAAGTAATCACATGGTCCTTGAAGGCAGATTGGTTGCACTAATCATTGACCAAGTCTAAAAATCATAAAAATATCCCGGGTCTGGAATATTCTCTCCTATTTAGCAATTTAAAATGGATGGCAAGGTGAAATAATTAACACCATGAGAATTATCTAAGCTTAAGGTTCACGGTGAAAGGAGTACCGCCTTCCCATCTTCAAAAGAAAAGAAAAGATCTGAAGAATGGAGAATTCTAGGATCCGAGGGATCGTGCAAGATGTGATGATTTTAGTTTAATTTTTTCACCGCCTCCTCTCTGCTTCTCCCAGAAATCATCGGCTTGATTTGTTTTCAAAGCACACACTTCACAACTGATGAAGGACTGAAAGATTGAATCAATGATGAGTCAGAGTTTCTCAGACAACTCGCACCTTGCAAGCAGGATGCTCTAGGTAAAGATAACTTCTAGTTTTGCTAACCATAGATTCTGAAGTTCTCAAATGTGCTAAGGCATTCATCCCAGTGAGTCACCATTTGTTATGCCCTACATACCCATCCCTAGATTTTTTAGGCAAAATGTTGGGTCCCCATTTTTTTCTTTTTGCCTTTCTTTCTTTCCCTTTTTTTTTGTTCGGCCTTTGCTTCTGCAAGGGTCATTTTCTTTGATTTTTGGCTCTCCTTCCTCCAGGACCCAGTCCTAGAGTGTTTTTTTCTTCTGAGTTAGCTAGATTTCCAGACTCTAGGATTCTTTGTAACCATTTCCTTTTTTTTAGAGGGTGTGGTTGTTTGGAATCCCTGGGTCCAGAGTTTGGAGGGTTTCCCTTTCCCGGGGTTCAAGGAAGGAGTGAGATATGCTTTTACCTAAGGGTATAAGTGGGTTTCACCTGCCACTTTCACATTTACCATGAACAAGTTATCTAGAGAAATTACGCATAGTGATTAAGGTGATTAAACAATGATTAAGTGTGAATTTCTCTTGGTGCTCAATAGTGCTTAAATGGTGATTAAAAGTGGTGCTTTCATGGCCATTTCATAGTCTATGAAAGATTCATCAGTTGCAGAGTGCATCCCATGCTCCTCTTCCTATGTTTCTTTGTGTTTTAAGGTAGGCCCTTTGGCTCTCATCTTCCTAGTTTTGTCTTTCCTGGTTTTACTTTCTTTTTCTCATGTTTGCTTCTTTGATTTTGGTTTCATCTTCATTTTTCTTTGCTTTACTTTCTGGTCTATTTGTGCCTCCTATTGGTGGGATGGCCCTAGAAGAAGGTTTTCCACCTTCCTCGCATTGCTCTCAGCCCTATAAATAATGTACAATAAATGTAAATACTATTGTTAATCCTTGCAAGCTCCTATTTAAAGGTGTTAGACTCTTGTTGTAAATTGTAGGTAATCTTTCTATATAGTGTCATCATTCTTGTAAATTGTGCCACTTTCCCTCTTTCCCTTGTATATATTGGGTCTTTAGATTATCCTGGTAACCCTTCCCATGGCGAGCTCGTCGCGCTCTACATGTCAAAACCAAGTTTGGAGCTCGTCCGCATGGTGTCCGCCTGGATTGAACTCAGTACCTCACCTGTTCAAGCCATGGTGGTGATTCTATCTCCTCTATCACTTCATAATTAATGGCAGTATTAATTTCCCCATGAGTGAGCATTAAAAAACATACCATCTGGAATTCATTTCCCTTGTGTCAACCAATCTATTGCCATAAAGGGTCATTACGTCATCTATCGCATGACCACGTGACAACCCATGTCAGCCAAGTATGACTCGCTACCAAGTCACATTAATAATGATTTGTTTCTTCAGACTCCAGGTGCTGCGAAGTCCCCGGGTCTTCATCCTATTTTATCGCATGAACTAATATCTTGGGACCTCCGAGTGTCGATCAGAGTCCAATCTTTGCTAACCGTTACATTCCAGGATTTTGATGCATACTAATATTCTTTGAATAGGTGGAAGATGGTGGAAAATTCCCCAGAGTCCATAAAACTATTGTATTTTTATCATATTATATGTATTGATGGTTCTCCGGTCTTGCAGGTTGCAAGATATCCAACAACATGTCTGAAGTAAGAACTCCTCCTAGAAGTTTGGAACTTCCAACTACCTCCACTCGGGCGGCCAAAAAAATGAAGGTAGAAAAGATGTTGGCCAAGATCCCATTAACCTCTAAATACCCAAGGGAAGGAGGTCTTGTGGGGTTCAAAGTGGACTCCAAGCTGTAGGAGATCACAGATACCAAGCTCGGACTATGGGCTAAAATGCAGGGCCTTGTCAAAACCATGTACCAACAGAGGGCTAACAGAGATGATATGGAAAAGAACGTGGCCACCTCTAGCATCATTAAAGCTGCAAGTTTCCCTTTCTTGGTGAAAGCACTGGAGCTGATCCTTCAACTAGAGACACACTACAACGGTCCCACCTAGGTTGTTTTGCTTTTCGAGCCTCTACCACTGCACTACCCGACAACCATTGTTAATCTGGATGCCACTACTTTTGCTACAGGGCTAGGAATCCCCCAGTTCAAGGGAGCCATGTTATCTCTCACTCTTTATCACTCAAGGAGTTTGAGGAAATTTCTATTCTTTCCTGAAAACATCTCAATACTCACTTGTTATAGTCTCATAGAAGGGACTATAAGAAGATGAAGCTGGAGATTCCCCATGGAGACTTTAAAGAATGCATAAAGGCGAGAATAATCTTCTTGTGAAGACTCTTCAGAGAACTTCATGCCAGGGAATTTTTGGCATGGATGTATTATTTCCTCTACTGCATCACCACCTACAGTCAGACCTTCAACTGGTAGACCATCATCACCAATCATATAGACTTCCATCTAAAGAGTTTCCTCTACAATTCAAAGTTCTATATGACTTCATATGTATTATGGGAATTGGCCCAACAGAGACCCGCTCTTTGGGGTTTGCAGATAGTGGGCATTTTTAGGAACGGGTTTGGCTAGATCGCCCCATGGGAAAATTATCCCTGGATCCAATGGGAAGCCTCTTTCCCCCATTTTTGTAGGGTAAATGACACTTTCATTTACCATAACATTTTTACACTCACTCGAGATTCCAGGTATCAATTGTCGTAGGAGGCGATGAATTTGGTGAACAAATATGGCAATTATTTCATTCAATTTTAGAAAAATACTTATATTCAGGTGATCGGCTTCTTTGGGAAGCCCTACCTACTCCCCAAGAACTACAGGGATAGGATCATTCTTTTGGAGTTCTACAGGAAAATCCTGGAACTCCATGCATTCTTTGGTGTGAAGAAGGTTACATCCATCCTGTTTCCAATTATGTGCGAGAACTATTCTTGCAGTCTCGCAGTGGCTAAGGAAGCCAATAATGAGCTAAAGAGTCTAGGACTGGCAGAATTCCACCTTACCAAAAAAATTTTTGATCTGGTTGACAAGATAAGAGAGGCATTTCCCTGGGCATCCACACCGCATAAAGTTGACATTGAATATTTCTGGGTGGATTGTCAGGAAAATTTTGATCTCCGGGCCTAGCAACATTCAAGGATGTCCAAAGGATTAATGAAGTCCCTCAACCTTTGGGGGTTCCTAAAATATTTTTTAGATGATGGGCCTTTGGAGGACCCAACATACAAAGAACATGGGATCGAAGAGTTGGATCTCCCTCCGGTGGATTGGGACACCCCAAAGAGCTTAACAATTGAGGATGTGAGTCACCATGTCATTCATAATAACCATAAATATTTTGAGAGAGTGTGTCCGAGGATCACCCATAAGGGTCCAATCTTGTGGGGGTCTACTTCAACCTCTGGAGCCATGGGACCAAGAGAAGACAAGGGGAAGGAGAAGAAAGATGTCCCACCCCAAATTACTCCCCAAGGTTTGCTCCCCATTTTGGAGAAAATTCACGATCAACTGGAGGCGTGTAGACTAACAAGATAGAAAATAAGTGCCCAACTCTCCCATGGTCACTTGGTTACTCTAGTGGGATCTGTTCACCTGACAGGATCCCCTTCACTAGCGGCACTCATGAGTCGACAAATAGAGGCTGAGGCATAGTCCGCAGATATTCTAGATGCGAGGGTCCATTACAAATAAAGAAGAAGTAGAGGGTAGACAATCCCCCGAGCACAGACATGTTTCTCAACATGCCCAATATTCCCCCAGTGGAAGTTAGTTTGGACTCCCCCGAACTAGAGGAGTTCCCAGAGACCTCCCCTCCACATGAAAATTTTGATGATATCTTTGGGACCGATGAGCTCATGAATTTACATGGTGAGATAGACAAGGTGATAGAAGCAATAACCACACAAGATGCAGAGATAATCACCAATGAAGGGGAGACACCAGAGAAGGAGGTTGTTCCAGAGAAAGAGGTCTAAGAGCCTGAACAAGAAGAAATGCAAAAGGATCCATAGGAGGTGGAAGAAACACCGGTCTAGGGGACCGAGACAGATTCAAGGAAAACAAATGATGAGCAACCAAAAATTGGGGAAATTGGACCTACAAGATCAACCATACCCCTAACCGTCACACTCCAAATGCCTTCAGTTACTCTAGGTGATCAAGTGCCCCAGAGCATGACATTTGGTGAGGTGGTCTCAGTGGCCCAACAGTCAAACATTGGCCAAAAACCTATGCCTCCTTCTGAAGATGTTCCCAGGGAGAAGGATGTCCCAACAAATGACACTGAAGATGAACAACAACAACAAGACGAGGAGAAGAACCCCGAAGATACAAAATTTGACTCAATAGATGTTGAAAAGGACATGGAAAGCCCCAGTGATACAAATGATGTTGGTGCTAGCAGAGATGGGGTCCTCAACACCATAGATGAAGATGCCACTAGGGAAGAAATCACTGAAGCCCCTAGAGAATAGGAAAAAGAGAAAGAGTTCAATGCAACCGTAGATACAAGAGGTACACCATGAGACTCTGAAGAAGGACCTAATACTCATTCCTTAGCCATAAACCTACCACGGCCACCACAATGGCTGGTGGAACCCAGAAAGAGAAAGGCCCTAGCACCGATAAGAATTCCCCTATTGTTGGCCGAGATGATGGCCTAGAATACAAAGGCTAAGAAGCCCAAAAATTCCTAGACCGTCCATACCCTCTGGATTGGTCCTGAAGGAAATATGGTTGCAATAGTTGCAACCCCTCCCCCAGATATAGATGCGGCAACAGTAAGGGCCGAAGACTATGCAGTCACAAAAGTGCCTCTGGGGAAGAGAGATAAGTAGGGTGAGCTAGACATGCTAAGAGAGGAAACCTGGGAAGTTGAATCCCAGTATGACAAACATGCATGGAAGTTAAAGGAGGAAAGAGAGAAAAATGAAAATCTCCTTAGACTTCTTGCATAACTTATACAACCACTAGCCAAGATCTATCTGGAAGCCTCCACCTCTAGACCACCGCTTTCACAGGGTGACATGGATGCTCTTTGGGTCATGAAGAAGAAGGCACAAGCTGTAGATGGGTGGATCATAGAGAAGATCAAGGCTATAAGTAAATTCTTAGAGGCGTCAGTGCCATACATTTATCGAGTCAACAACCTCTTGGGCCACATAAATGGTGTCATCATCCTATGGGAAGGGAACATAGAAAAATATGAGGAGTGGAGGACTAGATTAGATGAGGTCATAAACACTGGGGAAGAGGCCATCACCAAGGAAGGAATTTTATGAGAGGAATCCTTCGAATTCATCCAGGCCCAGTACTCCAGACTTGGCCTCAAAATTGAGGTAAGCAAGCAACTGGTTACGACCCTAAAAGAAAAGATCGCAGAGTTCTGGTATCCTTTGGACTTGTATAAAGCATTTGGTGGAAGGGTTTCACAAGTTGATCCCTTCACCCCTGGGCCTTGTTCCCCAAAGGACTATGTCCTCAGCAAGTTTGATGAGCTGATGGAGTCCCGATATTAGTTTGCTAGAGACTTTGATGGAGGAAAAATGTCAAGAATATTTAAGATGATGCTTTGGGCTCATGACTCCATAAAGTTAGTAGAAGAATTCTGGGACATGGCTGGGGATATTAAAGAGAAGTTCATAATTTTCCACGACCGGTGGAACAGTATCAAAGATATAGATGGAGATAGCATTAGCCAAATTTTGGAGGCATTCAAGAACAAGGGACAGTAAAGTTCTCTGGACTTTGGAGATTCTCGCCAGTAGGGTGCATCTTTGAACATTCATTATTCTTTGAGAGAAAGCTCCTGAACTCTAGAATTCCAGATCTAAAGTTTTGTATTCTTTCAGTGACCCATGTCTAGGTTACCCAAAGCCGATCGGTCATTATCCAACAGTCAATAAGGGGGTCAAAAAGTAGGTGATCCTAATAAGGCATGTCAGACAGAGGATGGTCCTAATAGGTGATCTTCCCAAGGTGTCATTCCAACATTAACTACCTGGTGGCTCAAAGACAGTGAGCCACATTTTGCATTGATGAGGCATGTAGCCTCGAACTCTAGAAGATTAGATTTCTTCTATTCTTACTCTAGCACCCTTCTTGATGTCAATTCTTTTAACTTCCCTTCTTGTCTTCTTCTACCGATTTGTCAGACCTCTACTCTTTTCAAGGTGATTTTAAGTGGTGTAGGTAGTACTGGCCACCAGATATTATATTTTAGTGGTTGAGTGTATAGTTGGATTAGGTTAGTTTTTAGGGAAATTTATGTATATAAATAATAAGTCTGGCCTCATTTCAAGGGTCAGAAAAATTGATGATTTTGCAGTCCAATACTATTATCATTTCTCAAAAGTTGTAGAGTTCAATGCTCAGTATTTATTAGTAGTTAGACGCTCCCTTGGAGCCATTGATGTACACACCAGTGATGCTGGAACACCCTGTTAATGAAGAAGGAAGAGTTTTTGGCAATGATGTTTTTGGTGTTATGATCTCTGAGTTAGCAATATCTATTTTGTGTTGTATGTTTCTAATGTCCTTTGCTCTGATTTTTTGTTAGATTAGATGATCTCATTTCCCCTTGCTATTGAATATGTATGAACTGATGGTTTTGTATGCATTCAGTATTTAGTGTAGTTCATTAGAGAATTGTTTATGTTAAAGATATATTGCATGACTATAAGTAACCAACTTCTAACCTTGATCTATCTTTTTATGTTTATTTGGTAAAATCACGTGTTCTTGGAGGAAACCCCAACCTACTAACAAAATCCCTGGAGAAGACGAGTCAAAACCAGCTATCCCCTTGAAAAAAATAGTCACTTGCCCAACTTAGCTCCCTGTACCATCAAGACCTGACACGCAGGTTCTTGAAGGCCTGGAGAATTTATTTCCCATACAACCTTTACAGGTGAAGTTGGCCGGTACCCCGGTACCCAGTGACAACTCTTCCTCTGTTGATGAGACCAGTCATAAAGTCTAGTCAACACTACTATTTTTCGATCTCTTTGATTGGGCATGTTACTACATTGAATTAAGATTATTTTAGTTTTTATATTGTTGCATTTGGTTGACCATAGGTAAGGAAATTGTATTTTGAACTAGAACACTTGTAGAATCTTTGAGTTGAGTTGGTTTCCTTGAGTGAGTTCCAAGACACTTGTAGAATCCTTGAGTTGAGTTGGGTTCCTTAAGGGGATAGTAGACTAGGGATCTACATCAGTTTAGCTCGAGCTCTACTTGGTTTTGATAATAGTTTAATATTATCTACTTAACAAGGCCAACCACGTGAAGGTGGAAGCTCATTTGGACCCACCCCCCCTAACATCACTCTAAATTACCCATTAACATCTAAAATTCATTCATTCATTCATCCATTTATTAAATATAACATTCAATCATTATAATCACTTTGTTGGCAAGTTGACTACCTGAGGATGCATGACTCATTTTGTGTTGTCATCATGGCAACAAAGTCATGTTTAGTTTCTGTCATGAAAGACAAAATGACTAAGTAAGAAAAACAGGGCTGACAGAGATACTCAGTGATCAACACATTAGTGCACATGCGAGAGATCGATTCAACTTATGCGTGTTCAGATATAAGTTGTATGACATGTGTACATGCTACATCCATACACACATAGTATGGAACTACATAACAGCAAAGTTACAAGTAGATCAATAGATCAGCAGTCCAGGAGACAGAGCATGGAAGCCGACTAAGTGTTTTGATCAGTGTGTGTTATTTTATGATGTAATGGCTAAGCGCCTTATGTTATATGTTTGTAATGATTTAATTAACATTGTAGTAAACATGCTTGAAGCTGACTTGTTTGGAAGTGTTATATATTTTGTTTTAGGGCCGACTAGTGTTTTGTTTTGGGTCGCGCCTATTCGGATTTGCATATATAAGTATGTAATGTAAAGATATGAAAGAAGTGTCAATTATTATGCAAGAAGAAGATATAGAGGGATAGTACTATGAAGTCAATATATGATATAGCTCTTTGTGAGAGTAAGAGCTTTCCCGCATACACGAAACTAATCAGACAACAGTGTCATCACAGCAGTTCATTTTGATATAGTGCATATCATCTTTCAGAAGGTTGTTGCCTTCATCTTATTGGGCAGTGAGCCATATACCTTTAATAGGGTTTTTTACAAGACTCCTAATAGGGTCCAACCTTTAACTAGGTCATTATACTCATATTGTAAAGACTACTTCTAATAGGGCAAAGGAACTCTCACAAGTTCATTATACTTAGTACAATATTTGTGGGTACTAATTCCCACCGGGGTTTTCCTCTGATCAAGGTTTCCCCGTAATCATATCATGTGTTATGAGTTATTATGTTAAAGCTTCATTCTATGTATTTTTGATTTATGCTTAAGTTTCTAAAAAGTAATTAATAAGTCAAACACTGATTCACCCCCCCCCTCTCAGTGTTTCTAACAATTGGTATCAGAGCTCTAGTCCTAAGCAAATAAGTTTAACCACTTGAGGAGATCATGGACTCGGCAGAAGAAAAAAATTTGAAAAAGAATCTTGAAGCAGCTCTTGAAGATTTTGATAAATCTGAAAAAGAAAATGAAGAACTTAGACTGAAAGTTGATGGATCACAAATGCTTATCAAGAAACTAAGAAAAGATTTGGAAGATTGTTCTACAAGTGACTTAGGGAAAATGATCAAAAAGCTCAATGAAGAGAATATGTCTCTAAGGGATAAAGTTAGAATCTAGATGAACAGCTCACAGACAGCCAAATTTCTATTGAAGAAAAGATCAAAGAAAGAAAGCAACTAGATGTTGAACTTTTAAAAGCAAACATGAAAGTTATGGAATTGGAAAACATAAAAAAGAAGTTGGAATCTGAATTAACAGAAGCAAAGGATAAGATTGATAAACTTCACACAAGTTCTAATTCACTTCAATCTCAACTCAATGCACAAAAGAAAAAAGGTGACACTACTGGTCTTGGATTCAATATAACACAAACTGAATTCAATTCATTACAGGAAAGAGAGAAACCTCATGAAGCACCTTCAGAAGCAAGGAAAGTTGATGATGTTGAAGAGATTAAAGTAGATCTACCAAAAAGGGAAATCAAGCAAGTTAATAGAACTTGTTATGCATGCAAAAAACATGGTCATTTGGCAAGAGATTAAAAAAAGGTAAGACGCTTCAATGGTTATTGTTTCTCTTGTAATAAATTTGGTCATAGGGCTATACATTGCAGAACTTAGTCACAACAGAATCAAAGAAGATTAAATTAAAACAATCAGAGAAATCAACCTCAAAGGAATTTGCAGAACACTACATGTCAGAAATGTAACTACAATGGACACACAAAAAATCAATGCAACATGATGAACAAAAGCATCAGACCTCCTATTATTTGTCACACATGTGGAAAGATAGGACACATCAAAAAGTTTTGTAGATCCAAAACTCAGAAGCAAGATGAACCTAAGAAATCACTATTTGAAGCAAAAGGAGAAGTTAAGTTTGTTCAAGAAAATGAAGACTCAAGCAAAATTTGGGTTGAAGTAAAGAAGGAAAAAGATGTTGACAAAGTAGTTGATGCATCCACAGTGGACGCACCCTCTACTTCTGCTTGAATAGACCTTCTTGGTCTTAGGGGGAGCTATTCTAGCTCAGGACCCCTAAGCGGTTGGTATACTCACCTTTGAGTATGCACCTATGAAATCATGGTTACAAGAACATTATATTGCTATATGCATTCACACATTGTCTAAAATGCATCAGGATCAAAGTTTCAAAATCACTGGCTGATTTTCATATGGTTGCAAACATTAAATGTGGTAGATTGTATAAAAAGAAAGAAAGTATTTGATCATCTTCACACTTTCATTCAAAGAGCATAGAATTTGGAGAGCACTGGAGCACTAAGACATCAAGGAACAAAGGCATAATAGATTTGGTAGTTGAGCAAATGGATAAGAAGTTTGAAATGAAACCCTAGCAGTCATGTCATTTCAGAATTTTGTGAAACCCTACTTAAGAAAATTCCAAGTAAGTATGGCAACTCTAGTTGTGTTTGATATAGCAGAGAGGAAAAGATTTGTATTCAAGAAACATCCATTCAAATCCATACTGGATGATGTGGAAGGGGATTTCTCCAAAACCCCACTAGGTGTTGTTCACGTGGAAGATATCCGCGCATACATATACTACAAAAAGGAAACAATAGGAGATGTTAAAATAGCTACTCATATGGCATCTATGATGAAACCTGACTACACATTCAAAGATGAATTTGTGCACTTGGTTGATAACCCTATCTTTGAGTATTCTAATGAGCATGAGTTTGATGAGCCTGAATGCATAAAGATTTTGTTGAGCAGAATACATGATGATCTTTACTAGATTGGTGAGGTCCCTATGTGTATCACCATAGACCTAATTCATGAATTAACTAGACTTCCCAACACTGGACCACTCTTTCCCACTGGCAAGGATGTCAAAAATCTGATTGAACAAGTTTGTCTATCTAGGAGTGACAAGCACGGAATGATAGTTGACCCTATCAAAGAAGATGACATAAAACTTCTGGCAATGATACTCGGATATAATTTTCAGAAAGCAAGCAGGTCTAACAGTGTCTCTGTAGCAACAGTCCTAGCAGCTATAAGAATGGTGAAGGACAACACTCAATACAACTTATGTGAGATCTTGCGCAGTTAATTGATTGACAACATCCGAATTATCAAACATGGCAGAAGCAAGACATTTAGGTTTGGATCTCTAATCATCTACTTGTTTTTCAATATAGTTGGAAAGGCTGCAAACCTTTACCTAGACAAGAGTAAACCCACAATGTCTCAGATATCACTCTAGGTCACATTAGAAACTAGTGCAACGGATGCCATGGATATGGATATAAAGACATTCAGGATCAAAATGCAGAACAAGTACAGACTATCTAAGAAGATAGTTGACAAATAAAAGGATACCATATGTTTCATGGTAGAAACGGATTGCACATGCATAGAGGTAGTTGAACTAAGAACCAAATGGATTCATCCTCTTGGTTATGAAGTGGAAGAACATGTACTAGAGGGATATGCGCAAGTTCTATTGTCAGCACCCAAAGATCCTAATGAGCCTAGGTGGGGAACCTATAGAGAGAAGACCAATGAAGTGGATACTATCTTACACAGTTCTGATAATAAAAGGAAAGCTTACACATGCAACATGCTGAAAGTTCATGGAGTCACTCAAGAAGATCTTGACAAAGCCAGAGATGCCAAGATAGAAAAATAACTTGAGAAAGCTGAACAGATCCAGAAGAAGAAGAAGAAAGTAGAGAGAACCTCTTCACCCTCTACCACCATTGACTTAGATTCATCTCCATTGTCTACACCAAGCAAGAAGACTAGAGGAAGAAAATAGGCACCTACAAATCACCCATCCTCAAGGAACACTCAGAGAAAAGCTAAGAATATTCAAGCTCCTCTTGAGGTAGGATTTATACCTAGTCTAAATGTGTTGAGGAATAGGATTGTTAATGAAGGGAGATTAGATACACTATCTAAAGTCTATGACAAGTATCAAGAAATTGATAAGACCAAGATACACTCTATGATCATATCTCATATGATCAAGTTCAAAAAGACAGTTCTTG